>CM034156.1:329995792-330264362 GCA_019776745.2 Taxus chinensis | reverse complement strand
CCATTATAGACAAAATGGAATCCAATATATGCAAAAATGGAGATGGATTTCTTCCAATACTTTAAATAATGGAGTCTAGATTTATTGGAATATGTCCTGATTTAGTGAAATAAGCATTCTCTACAGAAGGATAAGTGGATTAACCACAATGATGAGGTCTATGGCCTTCTCAATTTAACTTTTTCTAGGGATAAATTACATATTTTTGAGCACACTGAGTGTGCTTTTTACTACCTAGACAATTATCTGATAGTTTCATGGTGATATTGTTTCACCATCTAAGAAACACGTTTCCCTAGACCACTCTTGTGCTGTCATGGATTCTCCCCCTTCTCACATCCCTTTCACTACTAAGTTTTCCTTTGTTCATGTTGATTATTGGGGGCTCCCTTGTTGACTTTCCCACATCAAGATATTTCTTTTGACAACAATCACACTATTATTGCCACTATAACGCTCATTATTGACCATGTTCATGCTTCCATTCACTCTTCACACTCATGTTCCATTGAAGACCATTTCTTTGAGATAGATGTGACTTTTGCCCCATTGTGCTCCCTTACATCTTGATTTCTCAGTTGAAAAAATGCTCCATACACTTGTTTCTTCCATTGATTACCACGTTGCTTTACCTTGGCCTTCCACCAGCTCTCCACAAAATTCTTATCCTCCTACTTCATGTGTCACATTACATGATCCATTTGATCCATCACACATATTGTAAGACCTATTTATCTCTTGCATTGGGAGTGCTTCCCTAAGAACACTTTTCATTTCCACCATTTGAGAAATTCTTCATGATCCACCTCTTTTTGTGGATCCCTTTCTGAGTGTTATTAGGCCTCTACCTTCTTTTCCCTTTGACACGCACATTGTTTTGGCATTAAATTTGTATCATGTGTGCTATTTTTTGATACCTATGTCACCTTATAGTTATAGATCAAAGTTATATTTTAGAGGACTACAGGCTTCTTATTTTTTTGTGGAGTGGGATGACTTCCAGTGCTCATTTTCTATCCTTCCCAAAAGCAAGAACATGATTCAATGTAGGTTAATTATCTTCAATCATGGCGCACAGGACCACATCATCAACACACTTCTTGGAGGAATTTATTGTTATCTCTTCTTTCTCTCTCTACCTCTAGAGTATAATTATATTTTGGGTACCTTATAAGGCCATGTTGCCCATTTCTTCTTCTTCTTCTCTAGTATTCTTGAGTGAGTTTGTCTATCTTTTGGGGTGGTTTCCCACTAGGTTTTCTTCGTTCACATCTACTTGTAGTGAGATTCTTGTACATGGGTACCTCATCAGGCCTAGTTTCTGGAACCGATTCTTCTCTTCTTCTTCTTGTTCTTCTAGGGTAACAATACCACTTGTTTGTACCATGGGTACCAAAAATTGTATGCTATTAGTTTCGGGCTCCATTATGTGTACACCTTTATATCATAGTTTTTTAGAGGCCTCCTCAGTTCAGTATATAACATACCATCGATCAGGATAACATCAGTTTTGATGACATCAGGGGTCGTTGGTATATCCCAATCAAAAGACTTATTATAATTCAACATATTATCCATCTATTTGGTTACCTCATTCCATTTACTTAACCATGAATAGGTTCGATAGGGATATGGGTGCGTGTCATCGCACTTTAAAATGATTTTATCAAAACACTCACTAGTATGTAGACCATCATTTTCGCAACTACCAACATGGTCAGATAATCTGTTGTCTTTTTGTACATGACCTTTCCTCCAGATGATTCATCTTGTTCAAATTACATGAAGCATGTCCAAAATCCATTGGAATTTCAACACCATACACCATATTGTTCGAAGTACTCAGCATTGATCCTCAAGACAATCATTTTCCTCCTTATCAAGAGGGTTTCACCCAAGTTTAGGGTTAGAGTAAAATAGTAGCTATACATTTGGGATTAGGTAATTAGAGAGATTTGTTTTATTATGGTGTTGAAATGGTTTCTTAAACACATATTTTTCATCTTATATTTGTAAATGATCTACCTGTATACATAGTTGAAAGCATATTTTTTATGATACTAATTCATGGTTGCATTTGTGTAACTTATTGATCATTATTTGTAGATGACTATGCAATATCTCATAGAATATTGCAGTTTCATTACTACCAAGTTATGTTATATTAGATTATTAATAAAAGCTAGTAACTAGCTATTGGCTCACCCCTATTACATATCCTAATTTCATTTAAAGTAATAATGTAGGTCATGGTAATGGAACTATGAGTTAATAAAAGGTTGGGGATGAGGTTACTATGAAGGTATTTTGAACTTCTGTCATGGTAAGAATAAAATTAAGCATCATTTTTAAGAGAGCCAAAGTTGCCTTGTAAGACAATAGAATCTATCCTAGAAGTCCCTGCTATTGTGTTATTATTACCTCTATGTCATACACCATTGTAAAAGAATTAGATTTTTTGTTTTCCTTGGTGCCCCTAGTGCACTTGGTAAAATATTAGTAATGTCCTTTCGATATCTAATAAAATTTAAAAACATTAAAAAAGAATAATGACAATTTTGACCCATTAGGGGTTTCTCCACTTTGAAATTTAGTGGATATTATAGTTAGTCTACATCTTGTTATTGTATGCATATATCATTGTATGGATTTGGACATATCTCCCCCCACTGATGAAGCCTTTCTCACTGTAAGTGTGGTAATAGAGATCAACACCGTATACCAGACATATTGGAGGCGAGCCAAAAGGTGAGTAGTTTATACTCCACCCTGACTAGAAGGATTCTCTGTCTCCAAAATGAGATCCTATAGTGATATTGTTTGCATCTATAGCATTAGTGAAATTACAACATGCATTCAAAAGAAATGTTTTGTATGGAGATATTTACATAACCCTCCACTGAGTTCTGCATTAGGACCAACTCAGATGAGTTGCATTAGTGAACATTGAGATCTTACAAAGTGAGTTTACATTGAGTTGGAAGTGCCTCTAACAAGTGAGCATTCTTTGCAAAGGGTTTCAAAGAATACTTGAGTTACAAGGCTATAAGAAAATTTGTTTACTTGAACACATAAAGACCATAGCATACTAGGCATAAAACATTAAACCATGATCCCCTGTATCGGAAGTATTAAGCTATGTACATAAGAAGAGATGAAAGCCATCTCCTTAATGTCCCCTACTGGAGATGGATCATGTTCCATTCACAACAATTAAACAAAAATGATCTAGAAATATCAGTTTTGATACAAATTTATACACAGGCATTAATTACCAAGTGGAAGAACCCATTTAGTTGGAAGACTTCCTAACAAACTTATGAAAATTATAAATTTGTAAGAACTCATCTATGTACGTTAAATTATAACATGTAGAGGCTCCCAACGATAAGGCAGGCGATTCAATAGCAAAATTTTGCAAATTAGATAATTGATGCTCAGATCTAGATTATAGATGAAATCCTAAAATCTGGAGTTCAATTTTTTACAGTGCAGGTAAATCCAATGTACCACGTAGATCCTCATGTTTTTATAGCCACGGTCGCCATTGATATAAGTATTACCAATAGAAATCAGGGTACAACAGAAGCCATTGTCACTAAACTTTAAAAATGGAAAGAGATTGATGTACTCAGAAATATTTCACTAAATATTGTTTTGTATCACTCAGAAGATCTTATGGAAATTACATCATGTTCAATTAGCATGGTCTGGTATAAATCATTTAAGTGCCCCTAGACAAGTGCTTATGAGGTAGAATTTGTTGTGAGCCTACTACATTGTCCTTTAATTGCCTAATAAATAAGCTACAACAATGTCTTCTGGGAATCGACCCTTATAAATTGATGGGGAGTTAATAAGGACATAGTAAACACAATTTGAGCCCTCCCATTCCATGTTAATGAACGATTCACATGACTAATAAATTTGAACTAAGAAAATTACATCCAATGTATGTAGAGAAGTTACGCATGTGTAAAATGAGTGATATTTCATTTGAGCCTCAAAGATCAATTAATCACAAATAGACCCCTATTAGTGTTTTCTTAGTACCATGCATTGGATTCTTTCACTATATGTTAACATCCTCTTATCACATCTTTCCGAGTTCATAATAGCCATGAAGTGGTAGAATGTGTGGTCTCTCCATGTACTCGATGGGTATATCAGAAGGGTTCTATATAGAAATGGGGATGCATTCTAATATATTTAGATCTGACTGTAAATAGATTGGGAGACCATTATAACTGAAGTGATAAGTATGCTCTTACCCTTTGTTTGTTGATTTTGAGTAAAAATGGCCAATCAATGCGCAATGTTTTTTCTTCAAGATTCTCAACTTCTAAGAGGAAAATTAACTATATATTAGCATACCAAGAATGACAATTATTAAATACCAATAACTTGAGTGTTGAAGACCATTATGGCACTTTTGTGAATGGTAAAATTAATCTCCAGATACCAAAAACTAGAAGTACAGACACCAATAGATGATAGTCTTGTATAGATTATTGGACTAGAATGAGGCCAAGTTTATGAAATCTTGGTCTGTACATGTCTAACGACATGCAACCCCACATTCATGGATGCCATAATCAGCCAAAGAAGCATTGGATAACTTTATTACAGTGTAATGAGGCCAAGAAAAAGAATGTAATACTAAATTTGTAGATTCAGTTACACACACTAAAGTTGTAAAAAAAAGAGAAAATAAATGCTTGTCAACTACCTAGGAAGAGTCCTATGAAATATTGAAGGGATTCACTTTTAGTCCTAGGAGAGGAGGTCAACATATATTACAGCTCTTGTTTCCATTATTCTGATATCACTCCCTCCTGTCATAGGTGAATTTTTGTGACAACAACTCAGATGTGTTAGATCAAATAGAGTGAGTTATTGTTGGGGGTATAGCTAGTAAAAACTACTACAATTGTTTCAAGTAGGAAGAAATGTAAAATAAATATGACGAAGAGGAGTCATCCTCCAGTTATTGTGTCTCAAATCAGAAATGGCACCGGAACCTATAGGACACAAGAGATAAACCTGGAGTTCCTTATCATCAAAATTCCCAACATCAAAATCAACATTCAATAAGGATACAAACAACAAAAGATTGAACTATGTCCTATCTGCAAATGAGGACTTATGAGTAATGAAAGATATGTTGGTTCAATTTACCTATAAGAAAGGTTTTCATCAAGAAAAAATATGGACCTCAATTAATCATACAATGAATACATAAATTG
This sequence comes from Taxus chinensis, assembly GCA_019776745.2. Taxonomy (NCBI): domain Eukaryota; kingdom Viridiplantae; phylum Streptophyta; class Pinopsida; order Cupressales; family Taxaceae; genus Taxus; species Taxus chinensis. The sequence continues at coordinate 330,259,116 of CM034156.1, read as the reverse complement.
ACATTCTATCTACAATCAAGGGTATAAGTTAGGGGAATTCATGGTGAAGAAAAACCAATAAGTGAAGCAAACATAGCTGATTTTAGAAGAACATTCAGATATATATATAGATCTTCTTGTACATCTGATCAAATCAAGTGAACCTTCCAGCTCTATTCTTAGTGACATAAAATGGTATATTAATTTGGGATCTTACTGGACACATTTTTTAAGACTAGAAGGAGGATCATGGGTTAGTTCAATGAGGGACCTACACATTCGAAAAATCATCTTTTGTTAGGTGATGATTCTTCATACACATTACAGGAGATATGTTGAACGTTTCTCTTCACTCTTGGTTCTACAAATAAATTGTAGGACTTATCAGATGTACTATATGTCACCTAAAACAGTTTCCATGACCGAATAAACCATCACTCAACGTGCATAGATCAGAATTTTTAAAATTACCAAACCCTATCTCATATTCATTTTGGCATAAGATAATGCTGTTTAGTTTCGAGACAAATCACAAGCCTCAAAGATAGTTGCAAAAGACTCCAATTTGGGACATATGGTTCTAGCATTATTTTGTTGACATAGACTGATCACATACTTGTGGCTAAGAACTCTACCTCTGCACGATAACTGTGGCATCTAGAGACTTGGTCTAATATAAGTTTACAATTATCTTGAGACACTTCACGAACACCTTACATATGGTCCAAACATGATTTTCCAATCTAATCCATCTTAATTTGTATATCAAACAAGTCCTCCCTTTAAAAACTCTCCCTAACAGTGAAAACCACATAGAGCTTTCATTTGTTTTGTGGTAAGAAGTACTTATCGAGTTTAGGCTAAGCTGCACATGATTTAGTTCATACTGTATATTTTTGGTCCGATACAACCGAGTCATTTTGGATTTCCCATAATGACTCCCACATGGCTCATTGTGTTGATGATTCACTCATGAAGGAATATGGATATCATTGTCAATTCACAAAAAATTATTGAAGCTTTTGACAAACGTGTCAAGAAGTTTCAAAGTGGCTCATCTCTCTTATGAAACTGCTTGTCACATCAAGAACTACTTTATTCAACCATTGAAATACATTGAATGTAACTAGTAATGAGTTCAATAGCCTAAAATACAAGCTCATTAGGAGTTCTCTTGATAAATGCCTCCTCCACACACACTGTAGAAAACCATCTATTGCAATTATCCTATCTGAGTAGATCAGGTGCAAAACAAGTATGAACATACTCTAACCAGTAACAAAAAGAAGTTAGATGCAAAGATCACCAATTATAGGTTCATCTTCATTGGCTATAATGAAGATTACTCTCTAATGTATATTGATCTGACTGTGTTATGCAAAGACTCACAAAAATTCTACACTAATGTAGAGATGTATATGATTTTCGTTTAGTTTTCTAGGAAGAACAAAAACAGTGTCTCTAGACTTTGCACCTATTTGGTTGATTTGTATATTTTTTTCTCCTCTAAATTAGTTTTTTTAAAATCTAAAGATGACTGTTCCCGTACATGGATCGAAAGTGATGATGGGGATGACTTTGTGAAGATTAGATAGAACCATGACCCAATGGGCATGTAATTATTCCACTTCACAAACATGTATTCTACTTCAAAGTCCTCATCTCTCATATAATGTATACGAGATGCAAAATTGGATGTTCACAACCATTAGAATACATTGCACGTAATATACATATTGAATAGACTCACAGTAAAACTCATGAGAAGAAGTCAACTAATGTATCCAAATTCTAGAACAAACTCAGATATACTATAAGTAATATGAAATACAAAAGAAAATAGATCTCCTTCTTTGTTATTGAATCTTGAATTAAAATTTTTCCTAAATAGGAAAAAATACTCCCAACTCAAGTTGCCAAGAAAAATCTAACTTTGACTAAATCTACTCTAGGTGGCAGAAATTACTTTTTTTAACAATTTAGTAGAACTTGTTATTCTTATTAAGCTCAAATGCTTATTCATATGGGAAAAGAAATTGCCAATGCATCTTATATATATGTAAATTCAGATTAATTGCCAACTTTCCAACTCATAATGCAACTAATAGACTAAAATTAACTAATGCCCTAAACTAGGAAAAAAATGAAACTACAACTAAAATCGTAATTTTTGGCCTCAAGATGGCAGATTTCGGAACTGAAAACATGTTCTAACACTTACCCTAACTAGTAGGGAAGATTTACTGGTGCATTTCATCTCAACAAAACACGTGCTTTCAAAAAACAAAACAGACTCAAATAGACATCTGGAGCACAAGTTATGACCTCTGTCTAGTTCTTGCTAATTTTGCCACATCATTCTCCCTTGCTTGAAAAAAATAGCAGTTCCTATAAGTAGTCTTCTTCAAAAAATGCTTCTATTTATCTACATCCAACTTCTTAATCTCCAACTCTATTACCCAAGTATTGTCCTCTTGTTCTAGTCCTTTCCAATTTACCAAATATTTTTTGTATTTCCCATGTCGCTTGTCCACTGTTTTCTTATCTAGAATCTGATCCACTTCTTCTTTCTTCTTAACCGGAAACTACTTCTTCCAGTCTATTAATTTTTCAATAACATCGCTTTCTACATTATCCACATGAAAATGAATAAAAATATGAAACATTAAACACTGGATAAATATCAAAATTCCCAGGTAATTCTACCTCATAAGTGTTCTCATTTATATTTTTTCACAATTTTGTAGGCACCAATATTTTTATACTTCATCTTGTTATAGCTTCCTTTTGGAAACCTTTCCTTCCGCAGAGTATACCATAACCGACTCACCCAAATGTAAATACCTTTCTCCGTCTGTGCACATCTACTATTTCTTTATACTTATCATTACTATTCTGTAACTTCTTCCGCACTTCTTCCTATAATTGTTGTTTATGTTCAGCAAATGGTTCTGCATCATCATTAACTCCGCCATCCAGCTGGTAGCTTGTACCAAATCTAACACCCCATTTAGATAAATCTCATATAGAATAAAAAATGGAGACTTTCCTGTGGATCTATTTATGTAACTATTTTATGCAAACTTATCTTGTGGTAATGTTAAGTCCCATTGTTTCATATTTTCCCCACCTATGCACCTTAACAGAGTTTCCCAAACTCCTGATTTACCACATCTATTTACCCATGGGTCTGAGGATGATAGGCACTACTAAACTGTACTTGAGTTCTCGAATTTCTTCCATAAAGTCTTCCAGAAGTGACTTAAAAAACTTGTGTCCCTGTCTGAAGTAATTGTTTTTGAAACACCATGCAAATGACCAACTTCTCTGAAAAAAAATCTGCTATGCTTGTCGCATCACTTGTTTTATTGTAGGAAATAAAATGAACCATCTTAGAAAAGCTATCGACAACAACAAAAATTGAGTCATTACCTCATTGTGTTTTTGTTATTTCCAAAACAAAATCCATACTCGAATCTTTCCATGACCCTTAAGGAACATGCAATGACATATACAACCCTATATTCTGTGCATGGCATTTCTAGACATGGCAAATTTGACCTCTCTCCACATATCTTACCGCATATCTTTTCATATTTGGCCAATAATATTTATCTTCTACCAAGGCTATCGTCTTATCTTTACCAAAATGTTGAGCCAATCCTCCGCTATGTAACTCTTTCTATTATATTATCTCTCATAAACCTAAACATGGAATTCATAGTTGGTGTCCCTTGAATAGATAGCCATCCTGTAAAATGTACTCATCCATGGATATCTCCTACATTGTCTAGACAATAGACTGAATTAACCTTTCAACAATATTCTTAAAATCAGAATAAGAAGAATAAAAACCCTTTATTGGTTCAAAACCCACCACCTCATTTTTTGTAGTGGTAAACAAAGTCACATGCCTACTCAATGCATCTGTAACTTAATTCTATTTTCATGATTTATGTTTTAGAGAAAAAGTATAACCTTGCAAAAATGATACCCACTTTGCATGCCTACTATTCAACTTCTTTTTTATATTCACATACTTCAAGGCTATGTGGTCTGTAAATAACATGAACTCCTTAGGCACTAAGTAATGCCTCCATTTCCTTAATGCTTGTACAATTGCATAAAATTTCACATCATAAGTAGAGTAGTTATTTCTTAGCACATTCATTTTATCACTAAAGAAAACTACTAGATTTCCACCTTCACTTAGAATAACACCAATAACCATATGTGATGCATCACAATTAACCTGAAATGCTTCATCAAAATTTGGTAGTGCCAAAATGGGTGCTTCTGTCACCTTCTTCTTCAAGATACTAAAAACTATCCTTAGCTTCCATTGTCCACAAAAACTCCCTGTCCTTGTGTGCAATTTGTTATAGGTGCTAGAATACTGCTGAAATTTTTAATAAATTTTCTGTAAAATGTTGCTAGACCATGAAAGCTCCTTACCTCTGTTATACTCTGTGGAGTAGGCCATTCAATAATTGCCTTTATCTTTTCTGAGTCCATCTGTACCCCACCTGCTGAAATAATAAAGCCCAAGAATACCAAGCTCTCTTGCATAAATGTGCACTTCTTCATATTTTGCATAGAGTTTCTCTTTCCTTAACACTTCAAATACCACAATCTTAGATGCCTCAAATGTTCTTCTTTAGTTTTACTAAAGATCAAGATATCATCAAAATAAACCACAACAAACTTACCATTATACTCCCGTAGCACGGTGTTCATCAATCTCATAAAAGTACTAGGTGCATTGGATAGCCCGAATGGCATCACCAACCACTCATATAATCCCATTTCCTGTCTTGAAAGTTGTTTTCCACTCATCTCCTTCTCTGATCCAAATCTGATGATAACCACTTCGAAGATCAATCTTGGTGAAATAATTAGATCCAGCAAGCACATCCATCATATCATCAAGGCGAGGTATTGGGAACCGATACTTGATTGTAATTTTATTGATCGCTCTGCTATCCATGCACATTCTCCATGTTCCATCCTTCTTTGGTGTTAATAAAGCTGGTGTTGCACACAGACTCATGCTCTCCCTTACGACCCCCTTTCACACGAGCTCTGCCACTTGCCTATTCAACTCTGCATGCAATTTCGGGCTCATCCTATAAGCCGCTTGATTTGGGAGTGAAGACCCTGGAATCAAATCCATGTGGTGTTGAATATCTGTTTTGGGTGGTAATCCATCTGGTAGCTCATCAGGAATAACATCTGAAAATTTCTTTCTAGTAATTCTGATGTTTCTATTGGTATTTGAGCACTTACAAGTTCATCCTTATTTGCAACTAGTGCATAACAGAAACCGGGTTTGCCTTTGCCTCCTTCACAAATTCCTTTGTAGAAAGCATATTTTCAGCCTTCCCCTCTTCTTTAAAGAGGTATCAAAACTATTTTTGTGCCATCCTTTCCAGAAAGTATAAGTATTTTTTTCCCCCATCATGAATAACTTTTCTATCAAATTGCCATGGTCTTCCTAGCAGTATATGACATGCATCCATAGGAATAACATCACACCAAATCTCATCCTTATAACTGTTCCCAATAGAAAAATCTTATTAAACATCTCTTATCAACAGTAACTTCATTACCCTTCTTAAACCATGCAATACGATAAGGGTTAGGATTCTTCTCACAATGCAGACCCAATTTATCGACCATCTCATTTGAAACCATGTTCTCACAACTACCACCATCAATAATAACATTACATACCTTTCCTCCTGAAGTGCATCTTGTTCTGAAAATATTTGTACGTAGCCATGCATCCCCCTTGACCTCCTTTCTTGGAGCAATCATTGTCCTCTTGATCATCAGAGTTTCTCCAACATCTGGTGGAATTTCGAGGTCCTGTTCATCTTCTACTTGCCTCAGCTTCAACAAGATTTACTCTTGGAACATCTCCTTGCCTTTTGTCATGTGTATAAGTATGTGGGCATTCAAAAGCCCGATGCCCTTCTTCACCACATTTTGTAACAAACAAATGGTCTTCGTGGAGCCTCCCATCCTCTATCGCCAGCATATCCTCTACCCCTAGAAAATCCTCTACCTCTTTGTTGATTCTGGAAATCTTGTCTCGTATCCTCTTGCTTTTCCCATCCACGAGATGATTCTCCCCTACCTTGGCTGAAACCAGCTCGTCCCCGAAAGGAAGATGAGGCCCCCCTATTCATTCCAGGTGATCGCCTAAAACTTTGATGATTTTGTTTTTCCTCAGCCTTTAAGGCTAATTGATAGGCATCCTCCATGCTTTTAATCCTATGCATACTTATCTCATCTTGAATAGAAAATTTTAATCCATTAACATACCTCGCAGCCATTTGTTCCTCAGTTTCTTCATGCTCTACACGAATGGACAACTTGGTAGAACTCATCTGTGTATTCTTCGCACTGTTTGTAAGTTCTGTCTGAGATTCTGAAACCTCCTGTAAAGGGTTTGTGCATAATCCATAGGTAGAAATTTATATTTTAGCTTCTTCTCCATCTTACTCCACGTCCTAATTCTTTCTTTCCCCTTTCTTAACCGCTCTTTCTGTAGGTGATCCCACCATAACATAGCATAGACCTTTCAATTTCGTGCATGCAAATTTTACCTTCTTTTCTTCTGACATAGCCTTCTACTCAAAAAAAATTCCCATGCTATTCAACCAGTCTATCAGCTCCTCTGGTTTTAGACTACCACCATACTCTGAAACATCAACTCTTATCCCATCATTCTTTCCTTCTAATGCTCGAAGCATCCTTTCTTCAAAAACTAATGGTGGTGCTTGCGTTTCCTCCTCTTCACAAACTTCTTCTTCATCTGTGTCATCTCCACCTTGATTTCCTCTTTGGGTTATCATTGCAGCAAGTGCAGCAACTTGTCTCTATAGATCTTGCATATTTCTATTCATTTGGGCAATACTGCCTCCTCTTCCTCTTCCTCTTCCTGCCATTTTTAAACAAAAGACTTCGAACCAGCTCTGATACCAGATAATGTAGCCAAATTAAGAACAACCAGATAAACTGCAATAAAATGAACTCCAAAAGAAAATAGATCTCCTTCTTCGTTATCAAATAATGAATTACAATGTTTCCTAAATAGGAAAATAACTCCCAACTCGAGTTGCCAAGTAAACTCTAGCTAACTCTGACTAAATCTACTCTAGGTGGCGGAAATTACTATTTTTAGCAGTTTACTAGAACCTGCTATTCTTAGTAAGTTCGCATGCTTATTCCTACGGGCACAGAAATTGCCATGCATCTTCTACATCCCTAAATTAGAGGAATTTCCAACTTTCTAACTCACAATGCAATTAATAGACTAAAATTAACTAATGCTCAAAAATAGGAAAAAACCAAACTATAACTTAAATCCTAATTTTCGGCCTCAAGATGGCGGATTTAGGGCCTGAAAACATGTCGAAAACTTGCCCCAACTGGTAGGGCTGGTTGCCGCTGCGTTCATCTCATCGAAACACGTGGTTTCAAAAAAAAAACGGACTCAAACGGACACCCGGAGCTCAAGTTATGACCTTGTCAAGTTCCTGCTAATTCGGGCGCATCATTTTCTTCATCCTGGTTAAAATTAATACTTGTCTTGAAATTATCCTATCTAAATAGATATGAATAAGGTTAGTGAGGCTATATTTGTAAGAAATATTATTAAAGGAATGATTGTAATTATAGGTTCCGATAATTATAAATTTCCCACTCACCTTAATTAAATCAAAGATTATTTGACTCCTACCAAAGGTTCTCATAATATTAATTATAATGTTTCATTTTTAAAGGAGAGAAAATATTAATGAATTTAAATTATGGTTTAGATAACAAATTATGTTACATGATCATTACATAAACACATCACTTAAAAAATTGTAAAGGGGGGACTAATTACAAGATTAATACACTTTCCAAATATCAAATCATCTATGGCACTGTTAATTACATAGTTGATTACTCTTACTAAATTTTTTAATTATAGTGATTAAATATATTAACTCTTATACCATTGGGTTTTAGGTATTGAAATCTATAATTTCATCGATTATCACATATCTTATAGAAGGGATAACTACATTTTTCTAATGTATATTTGGAGTAGAGTTATGTAAGTATCTCCTAACTCAACAAAGGATTGAGGAATGTTAGCTACTATAACATAACTATTTTTTTATATTTTCAAGAAAAGGAGGAAGTTAAGGTTTTTGTGAAGAAAAAACCATAAATCAATTACACATGTGATATCATAGACATATAAATACAAAATAATGATTATAATATACAAATTAATGTGGTGAAAAATAAAAAAATCATATCACACTCATAGAGGATCAATCTATCCATAGAGGATAAATTCATTGAGTCGAATTTATCTAATACGAGTGAATTTGTTGTATTCACGGTCAAGGTTCCAAAATGAAGGGACACATTACACCATGCAAGCCTAGTTAAAGTAGATATTACCAAGGAAATATATAATGAAAGTGTTGTGTTGTGTAAGGAATATATTTCTTTGCGAACCCTAGAGGTGGTACCATCAGTTTAGTATCAGAGATTAATATTAAGAGTCATATTGAATAGGTTAGTTAGAGTGTAGGATTTTGTAAACATTAATACATTTTTTGTAAGTGACTTTATGATTTGTTAATTCCCATACTATGGGTTTGGTTAGAAGGTAGTTATAAACATATTGAACATTATTTTTATAGGTATATGGTGTGAGATTAAAAAACTTACAATGAAGAGATTATGAGGAAATGATTTTATGCAAATTGAACAGAACACCAAGACTTTTATACTTGGTTTATGTGATAAGAGGAATGCAAGCCCATTTGGAGGCCATGAATACCACATAACATAGAGGATTTTTTTTTTTATGAGGATGAGAGTGATGATGATCATGAAGTGAAAACACCTAACAATCAAGAATTTATAGCAGATCATGTAGATGATCAAAAGGACTACTTTTGTGAGTAATTGTGAGGATTGGAAGAAAACTATAAATAGTATTTTTGAGATAATTTGGGAATTTAGATTGAGGAGAATTGATATACTAGATTACAAAAATGGAAAAATAATTTGAGTATGAAGGTATAGAGGATAACAAAAAGGTGATATTTACATGTACTAAGTTAAAATGATATACATCCTTTTGATGGGATCATGTACAAAATGATATATTTTTAATAGGTGAAGAATATTTGAATAATTAATATCGAATGGTGACAAAATTTAAGGCCAAGTTTATTCTTCTTAATTACCAATCTCATTTATTCAAACAGATACAAAATTTTCTTCAAAATAATTGATTCTAAATAAGTACACTAAGGATTTCTATCAAATCAACATCAAATATGGACATTTAGAGGACGATGTTGAAATTTTTTTAATGTAAATAAATAGTCATAGAAATTTTATTCAAGATGAACTCATCATGATTAGACTGAGATATGTTGAGGAATCCTACTAGTTTGTGTTGCAGTAAGAAGATACGTTTTCCCATAGATAATAGAGCAACCTATGAGGTAAATGAAAATTCCCACAAAAAATTGGAATTTTGAGTAGTGATGCATAGATTCATGCACATGAAAGAGAGATGAGTACCTTACATGAGCAGAGTCATGCACTGAGATGTAGAGGGAGATAAATTTATTGAGGAAGAGAACATGTTTGAGGAAGAGGATTACATAAAACATGTTTCCATCATGGAGAGAATATATATCATGTATTCAACTATCCACATGCTACACAAAGTACTCATAATATGAGGAAAATATATATCAGTCATGTTTCTCAACATGTAAATGTAGAGAGACATGCAGCAAAATGTAGTGAAAAATATCCCAAATGAGGTGAATAATTGATGATGAGAAGGTTATTATTGAATCCCACAAAAGAAGAGAACATGTCCATGCAAAAAAAAATCTATTCAAAACCAATTTCAAGTCTATAGGTAAGTTTTGTAAAGTCATTTTTATAGTTATAGCATTGGTAATCTTATTTTTGACTAGATGGTTAAGAAACTTGGTCTAAATGGGATTGTGCACCTGTAACCATATAAGTAATTTTGGTTGTTTAATGGGTGTTAATTACTCGTAAATGATTAATGTTTATTAATATAAATGTGAAAATAAGATCCTAATCTAATGTTATTGTAGAAATAAATAAATATGTAAATAAGTACATAAATGATACTAAATCAAACTAAGCAATAAATTATGAAACCCTAGTTGTAAGTAGGAGAATAAGGTACTTAGTTTATTCATAATAAATTATATATTGTACTGAAGTGTTGACTAGGTGAATAGAGCAGTAGGAGCATTGTACAGAGACCCAGAAAATGTAGATATGGAGAAATAGACTAGATTGGGGCACCTAGAGAGGGACAGGGGCACTTGCAGGCGCCCTAGGCCTTGTTCCAGGTGCCTGGGTATACATAAAATCTCAGGAAACATCCTCTGAGTGGTCACAAGATGTTCTCTATTATTCACCTTTTATTTCTTCAAGGTCGCACCAAGATCACCAAGGTTTCCAGAAACATGCAATGAAATATGAACCTACAAAACCCTCGAATAGACATCAAATCCTTAAAAAGAAAGATGTGGAATGAGGGGTCGGACTATCCTCATATTTCAAAATGGTGAAATTACAACTAATCATTGCACTACATATTAGACCCAATGTAGTTATATTTGTGTGTGTGCATTTGGAATTGTTCCCTAGGTGGCTCTTGTGTGAGTCATACTTGATAGCGAGAAAATAGATAAATGTAAAGAAATGTAATATATATGTGCATGGAATAGAATAAAATTCCCTACTATGAATTGTATTTAGAATGAATAGCCCTTGTGTTGTTTATGATGGTGTTATATGGGTGCAATGAAGCTCTTATATTCTTGATGGATGCAACTTTAGGTGGTGATAGCTAATGCTTAGTGCTTGATCCCTTATTATGATCACATAACTTTATATTTATATGATTCCTTTTCTTGAATTTCATAATTAACCCCAAAAATGTTGATTAAATATAATATGCTCAGATGGATAGAAAGGACCCAAAAAGTGTGAGTAAAGTACAAAGGGGTTAGGGGTGCCCAGAGGGGACAAACGCATCTAGCGTTGGCATCCTAGCTAGGATTTGGTGTTTAGGATGATAAAATTCAAAGTATAATAAGGTAGACTAAGCAAGTAAAGGTGTAAGACTGAAAGGATAAATAGAAGAAAAATAAACGTGGTCAAAGATATGGGTTAGTTAGTAATTATCTTACTTAGTAATGATATGAATAGTAGTATGTAATCATGACTAGATAATTACCCAAAGTGTCTCATTTTGTGTCTCTAAATGTAGACTGTGACTCAAGATTAACAGATATGAAGATGAAGTCTTGTGTGATATATTGTTCATCGATGTATGTCATCTACTTTTGGGAATACCTTGACAATATGATAAAAAAGTGGTTCATGATGGCCATGCAAATACCTATACTTTGATGAAATATGAACAAAAGTAAATTTTGGATCCCTTCAAGGATTAAAGTGTAGAGGTTGAAACGAGTCTCCAAGTATTCTTGTTTCAGGAAAGGAGTTCTTGAATGATATGAAAGGGGGTGGTAAATGTTTTGTGTTCATACCAAGGCTCACACAAAATAATATAGGGATAAAAATCCATGCAAAAGGAATATATCCCATAGAAAGTGAGAGATATGTTAGGTGAGTTCATGGATATAATGATGAATGATATTCCATATGGTTTACTACTTACACATAGTTTCAGGCATCAAATGGACTTGATATCAAGGTAAATTTACCAAACAAGGCCACATATATGCTTACACTTATGGATAATGAGGAAATGAGGAATCAATTACATAATTTTATTGATAATGGGATGATTAGAGAATTTGTAAACCCATGCACAGTACCACAATATTGGCACCAAAGAAAGGAGGAGAACTAGAAAATATGCATTGATTCCATATCCATAAACAAAATTGGTATCAAGTATATATTATCATTGTTATGTATGGATAATTTTATGGATTCTCTAAGTGGAGTGAAGTACTTCACTAAACTTTATCTAAAGAGTAGACCTCACAAGATCAAAATCAGGGAGGGATATGAGTGGAAAACCACATTCAAAATGAAGGATGGATTATATGTGTGATCTGAAGAGTGGACCTCAGAAGATCACAATCAGAGAGGGAGATGAGTGGAAGACCACATTCAAAATGTAGGATGGATAATATGTGTAGACACTAAAATTTGGAAACTTATCCTTTGGAAATGGAAATGTTTTCTTTGTTCTTATTCTAAGAAAAATGCTTGCAATCTAAGAACAATTAGCATACCTTTCTATCTCTCTCATGAATTGATAATATCTACACATTGTTATGTCACTCATCCTTGCAATATTAATTATCTCGAGAAATAATTGAACCTATGGAATCTTTCTTGCACTTCAGCCCTATCATCCTTAATTTTCTATCAAGGATTGTATAGAATAGGGCTAGGCCATACTATAGTTTGGGTTGACCTATATGGTACCAAACCCTCTCATTTAATAACCCTTTATCTAATTTTAAAATCCTATGTGAGTTATTTCATCTTCACTAGGTCATCCATTATATGAAATTTTAACCTACATAATCCTATATAATCAATTGAAATACATTTTATAACTCACTTAACATACATTACAAATATCATAACTAAAGTAATCAAATATCTCCTAAATTTTTCAAAATAAGTTGGACATCCTGTAGATCACCCAATGCATAGTCACAAACATGGAATGCCATTATATTTTTTTATATATGTAGGAGCAAAAATTAAATATTTAAACTTTACCAAATTGTCAATACTATAGTTTATAATAGTACAACCATATAATTACATGGTTGGGGTAATGTGACATCATTTACCTTTCACCTTGTAGGGGTTTTCCAAATATCTAAGATCTAAATCTATTTTCCCTATAACACTCTTACCTTGGTGTCAGGACACCCAATTCCCACATTTCTCTGAAGATAAGTAACTCGTTGGGGATTTGATCAACACCAACTCTAAAACACATGCCAAGTATGAATATTTGTGTCTTTAAATACTTATTTTTACAACTATGGTATCCCCTTTTTAATGCCTATGACATGTTTCTCCCTTATCACCACATGGGTCAGCTAATGAATCACATTGTTCACCATACATGGTAATTTTGTCTTAGCATGCTTGCAATTTTCTTACTTCAGAACTCTTTTGTGTATGACTTTCTTCTCCTTTACACTAGTTACACTGAGAGGTGTTCCTATAGTGGTAGGTAAGGATTGTAATGGCATGCGTTGATTAAAAAAAAAAAATTCCATTAATATTTAATGGTTAAAATAATGTATTGTTTAGTGTTTAATAAAGAAAACAAATATATGATTATGTATTTATACATGGAAATGAAAGTTATTTTAAAAGTGTGAAAGATAACAAATGTGAATCAGTAAATAACAGTGCATATTACTGGGGAAGTAAATTCAAGATAATTAATGCAGGGATAATAATTTTTATTGGAGGATAATTACTGTGAAGTAATTACTTAGTGTGAATCTGTAGGTAACTATAATATTATTGTATTGATCTATATTATTTTTAGTTTTTAACTTTTAAATGTATTTTTTACTTTTACATATAAATAACTATATTTATTTTTAGTGGAAGATAATTAGTGCAGAACAAATTATAAGTGTGAATAAGTGTTATATTATTTTTAGTTTTTAAATGTATTTTTACTTTTACATGTATTTTTACTTATATGTTAGTTTTATTTTATTTTTTAATTTTAAATGTATTATTACTTTTAGATTTGTTTTTTTTTAGTTTTTTTTTAGATGCATTTTTATTTTATGCTAATTTTATGTCACACCTGCTATTTTCATTATGTTTTTTTCATAAACGAGCTCCGATATCGGGAAACTCGTGGACATGGGGACCGGTTTCGATATGCTTCCCGTAAACACTGTAGCATATCAAAACTTTTCGTCTTGACTCTGTTGGCTGTTAACATTGATAACATTGAACTTGTTTATGAATATAATTCTTGGCGAGATCATATATGTTTTTGGTACATCAATGAGCTGACATTTTATTTTTATCATTAATGGTTTAATACATCTTACTAGAGTATATAATTACGTTTATTTTAACTTGCTTTATCTTTAATGAAAGTTTGTGGTATCACTAACTTATGGGTAAATGGTTGCAGAACTAATTGAAATAAAATTCTTTGTTAAAATATCAAAAATCCATCTATAAGCGAGAATAGGTAATAAGGTCGGTATGTATTGATGGTATGTTCTTTGAGCCATTTCGGGTAAGGCAATGGTCACTATGTAATGTTGGAAACTTGATCAATTAAATAGATCAATGACCATATTCCTAGTCGATGTCAGAAAAGGTTAGTAGATTCTATCGAAATGGTACAAACAATCACCATGGCCTTCGACCATGTGATTATTTTAATATTAATAAAGCTTTTATTTATTTCAAAGTGTTTATGGTGATTTGATTGTGTTGATTAATTGGCTTTAGGCCGACATAGGAAATTCTAATTTTTTTATACAAATACACCTTTGATTGATCAAATGGTAATCTCCATGAACGAATTACTAAGGAGATAAATCTGGCAAGATTTAACGGGGAAATCCAAGTTTAATGGGTATTATGGAAATTGTGTGGTTTGTTAAAATGTATGTGTTTTCTACCTTGGTTATCACAGTGCTGGTCTTTATTAGATTGGTTTATGTTTATTCTTGTTTGACTCTGTTAAATAAACATGGGAATTGAATGCTTGGTATAAGTTATAAGTTTGACTGAGAAAATCAACCTGGGTTGGTCCGCCTCGGTGTAGGAACCCTATGTTTTTCATGCAAGAATAAATAAGGGGGAAGCTTTTATTGTAATCCTTTTTTATGGGAATCAACCTTTACACTTTTTGTGTATTTTGGTTTTAAAGTTGTCCTTGAATGATAAGGGTTCGATAGCACCATTAGCCATACCATAATATGGCTTGGTGAATAATGGATGTTTCTAGTATAAGAACCAGAAAAGAACCCTAAGAATCGTATTCCTCATTTTCTAAGAGTGGAAATGGATAAGTTGTTGGTAGTTAATTGGATGTATGTTCTATGGACTTCGTCGATTACTTTTTTTTGGATCATGACAAGCTGAAGTAGTGTGATTTAGCTTATGAAGTCAATATTATTTTTAATATATATGTTGACCTTGATTTATTTTGGTTCAAGGAGATTAAGGTATTTTCTTATTGCTTAATGTTTTTCTATTTGGTTCAAGTATTCCTTATTGACTTGCATTGGTAAGGTCAAGGCATTATTCTTTTACTACCTGGCAAGGGAAGTTACAAATCCTTTATTGTTTGGGATATTCATGTGGGCTTGATATACTTAGAATGTCAAGATAAATGTAATTTTCTTCTATTTAAAAGAAATTAGGAAGTTTAACTTAAAGTTGAAATAAAATACCTATAACTGAAGTGATTGTATGTGCTAAAGTTAAAGAACTTACTTGAAATGACATCTTGTGCAGAAGATAAATTTTAGTCATTACTTTTATATAGTAGAAAAGATTGAATGATGGATGGAATATACGTTATGATAGAAGAAACTATAAGGAAAAACTTTTGTTCTTGTTTGTTAAGAAGTGTTTAGTTTTTAGTTATGAATTACTATTATTCATTAATTAAAAATATACCACTTAGAATAAGGGTATGCTTAATTGGTAGGAAATAAAAATGTATGAGAAAATAACTATTACTTTCAGTTTCATCATCTTAGTTTATTTGATATTAATCAAACTATGTTGTTGCTGAAATTTATTGATTTGAATATTATATCAAATTAAAATTTAAGGATGACGAGGATAACTTTTCATGCCAATTCATTCTAAAATGACTATTTTTACTATTTTTCTCATTCCTATAGATGACAAAAAATAAGTTATCATGGCAGATGTCTAAGAAAGACTACTCGTGAATTATTTACTTGAATGATGATTTATTAATAAAATTTTTGTAGTATTAAATGCATGACGTTATTGTAAATCAAAATTGTTACTACGCTTCCTTATTTTAAAGGAAAGGTAGAATAGCCTAATATAATCAATGTATCATTTCAGAAGAATTATTTGTACTTGTATTTAATATTATTTTAATATTTATAAAGATGTTGATTACTTGAATTTTGTAAATGTCATTCATGATGTTGATTGTAGCAATGTATTGTGATTAAAAAAGTATGCTGATAAATGTTATTGATGTTGGGAATAATATCATTCAGTCAAACATCACTTACTCAAGTTCAAAATGAATAATTAATAATAGCATCTTTGATACAATCTTATTGTATGAGACATTTATTATGTACATTAAAATGTACCAACATATGCAATATGTTTACATCAAGAATTATTGTGACAATGTTGTAAAGTACAACTAAAGAATTGTTGTGATAATGCAGTGAGCTATCATAATTATGAATTAAGATATCAATGGGTTATATCTCAATTACTTTTAAATATATTAATAACTTATTACGATACTAAACTTATGAACCTTAGGGACATAAGTAGATGTGATAAACTTATCACTGTGATAAAAAGGAAACCTATCATAAACTGATTTATTTGTAATTAAATAAACCTATGAATATATTGTTCCTAAAAAACAAAGCTCCACATGAAAAATTTATATGGTTTTTATAATATTATATGCATTTAATGATACAGTTGAATAAGATAATTCTACCTTATAGAAGGTATCTAAAGTTTCACTTTCAAGGTCCGCTTTTTATGAATATCATAACTAAAGCTAAACTGTGTCATGTTGAGTTACATGAGTTGATGAATCTATTAGAAAGAATCACCTCAATACCAACTTAATTTGGATATGGGGAAGGAAGTGGTTACATAATGATGCAGTTCATTACATAAACATTTTCTCTCCCATAGGCAACCTAATTTGGTACAGATGCTTTCCATCGCACATGTTGGACAAGTATTGTGCCTTGTGCATAACATATAAATCAAATTACTTAAAAAATTGATATGGTGAAAGGAAGAGTTTTTTATGACGAATGTACCATCACAAAACAGAGCATGTAAGTATGACTCTTAAAATTTGGCCAAAGTAGTGTAAGTTGTTGATTACACATTCAAATTCACCAAGTTCTAACTGAATTTATATGATTCCAAATGGGATTTGATTGACTTAATTCTAGGTAGAAAATTATAAAACATCACTTGATTATCAATGCCTAGGAAAGGTAACCAACTGTATACCTTGTACACACACTCGCAAGAGTAAACTATGGGGGATCGGGTAGATATAATTGACATATATAATTTTAAATTGATTTTGATTATTACCAGAAGGATTAAATTTACTTTGATGTTGGATTTAAATTATTAGTATTTAAAATCACTGAAGGCATAAGTTAGTTTGGGAAAAAAATCTCTTAATTTGAAGCATTGAAAATTATTTGTTACATTTTGGTATCAAAGATTAATGTTGTAGCTCTTGGACTTATTGAGTCCCTACGATAACTTAAACTTAAAATCTTGTCTAACAGATAAAATGTTTAGGACAAGGGGGAATGTTACAAATCACCAACCTGTAGATGGTGAAGCAGCTATAGTGTAGAATTTTGATGAAATACTTGTTTTCCTTCAGGACACACGAACTCATATGGTTGTTCGTAAATAGTAAGTAATGGGGAATGTTAGTGACCATGATAACGATGCTAGTGAATAATCTCAGGGGAAGCCTAATGCTGAAAATAACAATGTTGCAGATCCTAATGCAGGAAAAAATGCTAATGCATCATACCCTAACTCTACAAATGTAAATTCAAATTATGTAAACCAACCTAAAAATAAGAGGGTACATTTAGAAATAGAGTTATCAAATGATATCAAGAGGATCATCCCACCTAAGTTTGATGGTACGACCTTAGGAGATAGAGCCAAGAACTATCTCAGTGAGATGGAGAAGTATTTCACCATCAGGAACTTCTCAGAAGAAACTAAGGTGGTTTGGGGAGCTTACCATCTCTCTCATGAGGCATCCTCCTGGTGGGATGGTTGGAAATTAAAACTAGGTGTTGATGAGGTAAGTTTGAATTGGGAACAATTTAAGGCCTATTTTAGATAATGTTGGTTACCATAGTTGTACTGTGACCAAAATATGTCTGACTTTCAGATGTTATCTCTGGGTAAGATGTCAGTAACTGAGTACAGGGAGAATTTTGTGAAACTAATGAAATACATCCCTCAAAATCAGATTGATGAGAAGTTTTGCATCATAAAATTAATTATGGATTTGAACCCAGTCATAGGTGGAGAATTTGATGTTCATGGACCATCAACTATGGAGGTTTTGTTTGAAAAAAAAATCAGATAAGAGCAGAAATTACAGGCCATTTCTTCTCATAAGGAAGAAAATAAAAAAGAAAAGTGTTAACTCACCTTTACCCCTAGCACCTAAAAAGGTTGGGTGGAAAAATTTTGTTAGCAAAAACAAAAATGGAAATAGGTAGAAAAATATAGTATTTAAGTCTACTACAAATTTCATGAAGAATGGACAGAATAACGCAGCCAATATTGAAAACAAAACAGAAAGAAATGGACCTATTGGGGGCTATTTTTATGCAGTCTGGATCACTATACAAAAAACTTCCCTTTAGAGGAAAAATTATAATAACCAACATAATAGAATACATACTGCAGTGACTAATAAGAAAGAAAAAAAAAAAGCTACACTTATTGAAGTTGTAGGTAAGTTATTTGGACTGCATGTAACTATTTCATTTAATACTAGTGCAACAAAATTCTTTGTTTCAAATAAATTAGCATCTAAACTAAAAATAAAAACTAGATATATGAAAAATACATGGATTGTTCATTTAGGAATAACATTATTCATACATTAAACCAATTTCTATTTGATATAGCATTGGAATTTCCAATCTTCACCACTGAATTAGACCTATATGCATCTCCTTTAGGTTTGTACGATGTAGTCATAGGTGTAAACTAGTCAGCACAACATAAGGAAACTATATACTACTATGAAAAACAAATAAAATGTTTAGACGATCTATAGAAAATACTAGTAATTCAGGGAATAAAAAAAGACTTTATGGTAAACCAAATTTCAGCCATGTAACTTTAAAAAGACAAGAACAAAGGATGCATGATTTTTGTTATAAAAATTTCAGATTTAGGTGAAGAAGGTAATACTTTTGTTGAATACCATCCACTACTATGTGAGTACAACAATGTCTTTCCAGAACAACTACCTGTTCTTCCACCCAAACAAGAGTTTGATTTCATTATTGACATCAAAACAGGAACCAAAAAACTTTTTAAGGCTCCCTATAGAATGACCACAACTGAACTTGTTGAGATGAAAGTAAAACTTTATGAATTGTTATCTAAATGTTTGATTAGACCGGGATTCTATCCTTGAGGGGAACTGGTCATCTTTGTTAAGAAAAAGTATGGATCCTTAAGGCTATACATCGATTATTGAATGTTTAACAAATCCATAATAAAAAATAGATACCCTCTTCCAATAATTGATGACCTCTTTGATTAGTTGTGTGGTGCATTGATCTAATTTAAGATTGATCTACAATCACATTATCATCAGCTGATAATAAAAGAATAATAAATTCATAAAACTACCTTTAGGACAAGGTAAAAAAATTTTGAGTTCAATGTGTTGCCATTTGGACTTACTAATGCCCTAGTAGTGTTTATGAACTTAATGAATAATATCTTTCAAGAATACTTGGAAAAATTTGTGTTAGTATTCTTAGATGATATTCTAATTTATTCCAAAAACATTGAGGAGCATAATGAAAATCTTAGGATTTTTTTATATGTGTTAAGGAAGATAAAGCTGTATGGTAAGGTTTCAAAGTGTTCATTTTACCAAAACGAGGTATAGTACCTCAAGCATCTAATAAATAAAGATGTAATTTCTTTGGATCCATCAAAAATTGATGGAATAATTGACTAGACAACACCTAAAAAATTACATGAAGTTAGAAGCTTCATGGGGTTTGTTGGATATTACGATAAATTTGTAAAATACTTCTCAAAAGTTGTTGCTTCAATCAACCTTAGTGTAAGAAAAAGACAATAAACTCATACAGACTGAAAAATGTGAAAATTCCTTTAAATTGTTGAAGGAAAAGTTAACTACAACACCTGTATTAAAATTTCTAGATCCCACCAGGAACTTCACCATAGTGATTGATGTTTATGGTGAAGGTTTGGGAGGTATACTTCTGCAAAATGATCATGTGATTGTGTATGAGATCAAAAAACTAAAAGTACATGAGATGAATTTATCTCCCCATAACTTGGAGCTTGCTTCTATTGTGCATGCCTTGTAAGTTTGGAGGAACTACCTTCTGTGAAATCCCTTTGAACTGAAAACATATCATCTTAGGTTGAAATACATCTTCACGTAGCCTAACTTGAAGGTGAGGTAGTGAATATGGTTAGATTTTTTATCTCAATATGAATTTGATATCATCTAAATATGACTTTGATATCATCTAAATAAAAGGTAAGGAAAATAGAGTGGCAGATGCACTAAGTCGTAGGAAGCACATTTTTTCTCTTGTGACTTTAAGAACTCAAATCAAGGATGAACTTAAGAAAACAATGTTGGTTGATTCTTATTATCATCATGTTAAAGCATCACTGGTTGCATATCCAAAGGATAAAACGTACAAAGGATTCTGATTTAATAATGGAGTCCTAAGGTATGAAAATTGAGTTTATGTACCATTGGAAAATGAATTAAGGACAAAATAGATTAAGGAATTTTATGGCATTCCTTATTGTGGACATCCCGGATTGAATAAAAAAATAATTTATTAGATAAGGTAAAAATAGGGATAATCTCCCAGGGGCCATTACAAAAGGAGGAACAAAAACCCATGAGCAAGAAAGAAACGGAAAAGTCCAAGAAAGGAGTTAAACATGCTTAACTCTTACATTGAAGATCATG
The DNA here is from genome assembly GCA_019776745.2 of Taxus chinensis. NCBI lineage: Eukaryota > Viridiplantae > Streptophyta > Pinopsida > Cupressales > Taxaceae > Taxus > Taxus chinensis. Next base: position 330,238,055 of record CM034156.1, on the reverse strand, counting down.
ACTTTGAACTAAAGAGGGAAAAAAAAGGAAAATAAAACCAGCTCCAAAACTTCAAAATTGTAGAAGTTTGCCAAAATTCTACCAATAGTCCAGAAAACAATAGCTAATTTTTAGGAGATTGTTCACGACTACCGTCATGACTATCTTTGATCTTGGCACCCTTAGTGCCCTTGACATTTATATCTTCCTCCAACTCATCCTAGGAGCTACTAATGCACAAGTTGAATTTCCTTCTTTTAGTGCCCTCCTCTATCCCTTCCAACCTATCACTAAGATTTTTGATATGATACTTTAGCTCCAGAAAATTCTTTTTAGAATTCACCTGAGTAGAGACAACTTTCTTAGAAGTTTTAATGACATCCAATATAGTTTCCCTTTGACCAACATTGGTTTCCTCCATTGCCTAAAGCACACCCTCTAAGTACTGAACCTTTCTACTCAAATCCATGAAACCCTTAAGATTACCATCCTAATTCCTTTTTCTTGAGTTTCTCACTTCCCCACGACCTTCCTCACCCTTATCTTAACCAAAATCCTCCCCCATATTTTTGCATTTCCCAGCCTTCATCTTAGTAAGGCATTCCATGAGAGTGATATCATTCTCTTCTACCTTATCTTTCAAATAAGAGTTCAGAATAGGTTTCCCATTTTCAAACAGTAAAAGGATGAGCCCTTCATGCAAAAACATCTCACATTTCTCTTGTTGGAAAGGCATCAAAGAGTTAGTCAAATAAATAAACAGGAAGAAAGGGATGCTCACCATGACCTTATGGTGGAACATGTTCAGAAGGGTCATATGGTGGGTATAGATTTTTCGGTATTTTCCATAGTTATATACTTCATGATGTGAAGGCACACATCTCTCCATATTCGTGGAATACACGACCTAGAGATACCATTCATAAAGAAAGAGCATCTTTCCTTACCCATGAAGAACAACTCAATTTCATGTTCTCTACGGGTTCTGTCCTTAAAATTTTTGAGCCCGTCCATTTTCATTTTCATCACCAGGGAAATGGTGGACTCAGAAACCTCTATTTCCAACAATCTAACCTCAAACTTACCCTCTTTCCAAGATTTTCCAAAATCCTTTAATAGGGATGGGTCGTGACCATGTAATTTGGCTATGAACTTACTGAAACCCCCAATGTTAAGATTTTTCCACTGATGTTGATTAAAATATTCAATGCTCTGGCTAGCAGGTTCAACTATACTCCTATCACCCCCCATCTTCATGAGACTAAACTTCCCCTATTTTTTACTACTTATCAAAATCAGACCCCCTTTGACACTAACATAAATCATGGAAATAAAGATATTAAGTAAGTTTTCACAACCTTGGATCTCACTCGTGCTAACATCATCAAACTTAGTGCTCTCTATCTCTAGTGATGGTTTCATTGATTTCTGTGGGTAATTCATCATCTTTACACCAGGTATTGTAATCATTACTAATGGCTCCATAATTATCCATCTTATCTGCACATTTGTTCCCTTGACGTAAATTATGATTATAAGAAACCCTTATAAAAAAAAATTAAAGTTTCCTTAACATCATTGAGGATATTTCATATGGACCAATTAATGGAACCCTGATTATTAAGGGCATTAATTATGATGAGAGAATCACCTTCAGTCTAGATTTTCTTGAATCCTTTCTCTTTAGCCAAAAAAAACCCCAAAGAAGAGCTCTAGATTTCGCCATGTTGTTGGTTTTCTGTCCTAACGCACCCGCGTAAGCAAACAACCAATCTCCTTCACTATTTCTTAAAATTCCCCCTCCCCCAGCAAGACCTCGATCCCCTTTTTAAGATCCATTGAAATATAACTTAACAACATTTTCCTTAGGCCTAATCCATCTAGAGTTCTTTTTTGGTTTGTGTAATTCCACCGGTCCAAGGGTGAACTTGTCAATAAATTTCTACTCACTTTTCAGGAAGGGTTTCTTGACTTTGGCTTTAAAGAGTTTAATGTTTTCCTTAATGGAAGCCAAAAAAAATCTTCTAACTTTCAAGAGAAGATCTTTTTTATCCCAGAAGATACAATCATTCCTAGCCTTCCATAATCCCCAAAAACATGAGGGATGGCAATATTCCATGCCCAGATCAAAATGGGAAAACAGAAGGTACTCTCCCATTAAAAACAACAATCTTCAATAGTCAAGGGAAAGGTCCATTGAATATTGAATAGATCCAGAATGGAAGCAAAGACATCATGGGAGAAGGAGCAGTGAAGGAGGAGATGGTTGACATTTTCCTCCTCCTTCCTACAATGAGAACATCTATTGAGAAGCTTCATTCCCCTTTTCCTAAGATTATGCATAGTCAAGATTTTATTTTGTGAAGCCATTCAGAAAAATATATTAACCTTTGGGGTAAGATCCTTCACCTAGAGTTTACCCCAATAGTCCTTGTGCATATCAGTCTTGAAATTCAACATGTAGGTAGATTTAACCGAGAAAATTCTAGAATATTCTTCTTTCCATTTGTTGGAATCCTCCTTGGTTTGGAACATGGGGATGTGTAAATCCCTTAATTTCTTATTGAGATCCCGAAAGGGTTGGATGTCACCATCAAAATCCAGAGGAGGTTCAATGGTTTCCCATCTTATAGAATTTTCCTAGATCCAAAAGTCTCGAATCCAAAATTTTCCTGTTTCCTTGTAGAACTAAGCAACCCTTTTCCTTATTTATAGGTTAGCTAAGGGGGAATCCTCAATCCAATTATCATACCAAATACTGATTCTAGATCCCTTTCCTATCTCCCATATAGTACCTTTGGTTAATATTTCTTTGGAGGTCAAAAAATAATTCCAGAAGGTAGACCCTCTAGGAAGATTATTTTGATTAAAAAAAGATTCCATTCTGCCTATATTATGTAAGTATTTCATCTTTATAATTTACACCCAAATTCCTTCCTCTCTAGCAATCCTCCAACCTTCCTTAGCAATTAAGGCCTCATTCATAAGAGAAATATTTTTTAACCCCAATCCTCCACAAAGATTTGGTTTTGTGACTTTTTCCCGGGCCATAATAGGGAATTTGAACTTCTCTCTAGCTCCCATCCAAAGGAATATCTTCTAGATTTTATCTAAAGCTTCCATAATTTTAGCAGGGAGCATGAAAAGAGACATTACATAAATGGGAATTCCTTGAAGGGATCTTTGGAGTAGTTGAATCTTACCAGCCTGAGAAAGTAAGAGACCCTTCCAAGATGAGAGTTTACTATTAACTCTTTCCAGTAGAGCTTTCCAAACCGTGAAGTTAGGATTCTTATGGATTAGGGGCATACCCAGATACAAATCTAGAAAATGTTTGATCCTACACCCCAGGATGTGAGCTAATCTGGCTTGAACCTGATTTTCCACATTAATGAAAAAAATAACACTTTTATGGAAATTAACCATCTATTCCAAAACTTGTTCATATTCATTAAGAATGACCTTAAAATTAGAGGCCTCATGGACAGAGGCCTTACCCATCATAAATTTATCATCCAAAAACTGATTGTGGAAGATAGAGGGAAGATGATTAGATATTTTAATACCCTAGATAGTATTTGAAAATGTGGCTAGTTGACAGATTCTACTCAAGGATTCAGCCATTATGACATAAATGAAAGGTGAAAGAGGATTACCTTGTATCATCCCTCTACGAGCTTGGAAGAAACCTTTCAGGTTTCCGTTGACCAAAATAAAGAAATTATTAGTGGATATGCATGTCATAATCATATTTACTAGGAATTTATCAAAACCCTCCTTTAAAAGGATGGCCCGGAGGAAATACCATGTTATCCTATCAAAAGATTTATGCATATCCAACTTGAGAAACATTGCAGATCTTCTAGAGCTTTCAATGGAATGGATGGCTTCTTAAATCATAATAATGCTATCTGTTATTTGTCTTCCCAGAACAAAAGCCCCCTGATTCCTAAAGATAAAGTTTGGAAGAACCATATGAATCCTCTCAGCTATAATTTTAGTCAAAATTTTATAGTTGGTGCTACATAGGCTTATAGGTCTGAAATCCTTAACCTCTTTGGCACCGGAAATTTTTGGCACAAGGACAAGGAAAGTGTTATTCATTTACCTCAAAATTTGACCATTGTTGAAAAAACCTTGGACCATTTCAATGACCTCATATTTTATCACCTCCCATAATTTTTGAAAGAAAAATGAAACAAAACCATCCGGCCTTGGAGATTTATCTGGTTCCATATCAAAGATCACAAAACAAATTTTATCCTCCGAGGGGCTCCTTAAGATATTTCTTTTTTCAAGGGGGGTGATAACATTCTGGAAAAGATCCAAGAATTTATTCTGAACCAGCTCCTCTGAACTCTACCCTTGTTTAAAAATCTTCTTGAAGTAATTTATTATAGTGGCATTGATATCCCTACTATCCATGTAGATATCCCCATTATCACTTCTTATCTCATTAATATTTAGGATATTAGCTCTAGAAGGGGAAGAGAAGTGGAAGAATTTAGTATTCATATCCCCCTGTTTAAGCCATTTAACCCTAGATTTTTGTCTCCAATACACCTCTTCTTTAGCTAGGATCTCATGGTATTCAGACATAAGTTTTTGTTCTTGATCCTTGAGAACAGTTTTAAGACCACATTTCTCCATAATTTCCTCAATATTTCTTAAAATTTAGCAATTCTACTCTTTTCCTGGAAAATATTTCCAAAAATCTCCTTATTCCATATTTTAAGGTTACTTTTGATATGCTTCAGTTTAAAACACAATCTGAAACTAGCAACCCCACAAACCTAAATATCCCACCATTCTTGAATTTTGTTGAAAATATCAGGGTGATCTAACCACAACTTTTCAAATCTGAAAGGTATATCTTTTTTGGTTGATTCATCCCCAAATCAAGAAGAATGGGATTACGATCCAATCTAATTATGGGGAGAGTTTTTAGAGAATAAAGTTGATTGATCATACAAAGATGACTCACCATAAATCTATCTAATCTAATATGAATTAGATCAGTTCCCTTCCTTCTATTTGCCCAAGTACAATTGAATCCCTCCAAATCTAAATCAAACAGACTAATACTGGCCAGGAATTCAGCTAAATCTTCCATAATTTTAGAATAAGAGATCAAGCCCCCTTTCTTTTCACCAGGGTAAAGGGGGGTATTGAAGTCTCCTCCAAAAATCCAATATTTGTCTTTAAACAGTTGTCTAAATCTTGAGAGATCCTTCCAGAAATTCCTTCTTTCACTGATTTTATTGGGGGCATAAATATTAGAAACATATGAGGATTTTTTTGAGATTATTTCCATGAAACTCATAACCACATGTCCAGGGGAGGAAAGGATAAGAATGCCATGCACTATTCTAGGATCCCACATAGTGACAACACCTCCTGAGGCTCCCAATGATATACACCCCTCCCAGTAACTTTCTTTCAAAATTTGTCTCCCCACTTATTTAAATCTGTCCATTTTCATTTTGGTTTCTTGGAGCATGAGAATGTCAGGTTTATTTTTAACTCTAAGATATTAGCAATTTTGTGTTTACTGGGGTTATTAAAACCCCTAATGTTCCAAGAGAGGAGGATCATTTAAAATTTATTATTTCAAAGAAGCAACTTCCGCAAATTACTCTGAATACCAACATATACTTCCCTCCTAGAGTTAGTCTCCCTTAATTCCTTATTACTTTTCTTTGCTTTAGGAGTTGAGTCCTTACCAACATGAGCTCTAGAGGTAATTCGAGTAACAGGTTTTGATTCACTTACTGGGCTCTTAGGAGAGACCTCTAAATCATATGTATCAGTAACATAGTCTGCTAGAATTCCGAACACATTAGACATGGATAGCATTTCTTCTTGTCTCTGACCAGTGGAAGAAACTTCATCCAACGAAGGTCCATAGGCCAATTGCAAAGAAAAATCATTACATTCTGAATCTTGGCTAGCCCCTTCTTCTATTTCTAGAACCACCTCTTCCAAGTCTAGATCTTCATTTTCATTTTCATCTTCAGCTTCAAAATATTTGACTTAATGAAAAACGGAGACAACCAATTCCTTGCATGGGGTATTAAGATGGACTAAGGGATCCGCTTCTTTAATTTCCTTCTAGATGTTAAGAGGATCATGTGTTTTTACAACTTTTCCATTTTCCCCAATCATCCTATGAAAGAGGGATTCAAAAAAAATGATGTTGAAAACAATGAACCACAATTAAGTTTCACTCCGATGGTAACATCAAGCTCTAACACAATAAGCAATATTCAAACAACGGAAAAGAATATGTAAATAAGAAAATAGGTTTGCTCATACTCAAAGATCAAAAAAAGGAAGTACAAATAGGGGTGTTGTGTAACCCCCATACCTAAACAAGGAAAGAATATCAATGACACCACTGACGCATATGATGTGATTGATACATATGACGCCACTAAAGGAGGAGTTATAATTCCAAATAAGGAATGTAACTCCTATGATGAACTAACACAAATGAAAATGACAGATTCTATAATAGAATCTGACACTTTTCATTTGACTTCCTAAGACCTATGACTCTCGCAAGGTGAGATGACTCACCAGGTGATGTGGATGATGACTAGGCATGTCATACACACTAACACACCTCTTCATCAAAGCTGAGGAAGAGGTCAAGGTAAACCATAACAGAAAAGAAGACTCCCTTAGACAACTAAGAAAGATGTGTCAATGGGGTTGGTAACTAAAGGCCTCATCAGGTTCTCATATACAAACAACATCTTTCTGGAAAGAAGAGGAGGAGGAGGAATAAATAGCCTGAAGAAGATGGGTGGCTACAACATACCTCACCCCAAGAAGAGACTGCAATTGAAGAAATTTCACCTTAGTAAAGGGCTTGGTGAATATGTCTGCAACCTGATCAGTTGTCTAAACATATTGTATGTCGATGATGTTTTTATGTATCAGCTCCCGTATGAAGTGCATGTGAATCTCAATGTGTTTTGTCCGCTGATGCTAAAATTAATTTCTACAAATTGAGATAGTGCTCATGTTGTCATAGTAGATAATGGTAGGCCACTGAAAGTGGATGCAAAACTCTATCAAGATACCCTGTAACCAAACAACTTCTGTGGCAACATTAACTTCTCCTATTTATTCTACTTCTGTTGATGATATGGAAATGGCATTCTGCTTCTTGCTGGACCAACTAACAGGACCTGAACCAAGAGTGAAATTGTAGCCTAAGGTAGACTTCTGATGATCTAGATCACCAGCCCAATCTAATTCTATAAATCCAACCAAGTCAATCTCAGTCCCTCCTAAGTAATGAATACCATCTATGTGAGTGCCACAAACATAGTTAAGGACATAATTTTCTACTTTTAAATGCAACTCATGAGACTCCTACATAAATTTGGACATGATCCTAACAACATACGAAAGATCTGGTTGATTGTGAGTAAGGTAGATCAATTCCCCACCATCTGCCGATAAAGGGTAGCGTCAACCAAGGGGTAAGAGAAATCAGAAACCAACTTGACCCCAAAAAGAAAAGGAGTAGGTGAGGACTTGCAATCAGACATATGAAACCAAGCAAGAAAATCAAGAGAGTACTTAGGCTACGAGATCATAATTCTTGAGTCAGATTGTGAAATCTGGATCCCAAGAAAGTAATGTAGCAATCCTAAGTCATACATGGAGAATTTTTTGGCCAAGGAGATCTTCAAATAATCAATGATAGAGGAAGAGCTATCCGTGATCAACAAGTCATCAACATAGAGAAAAAGAATAAGCATGGAGTCATCCTATCATAGAATATACACATTTGGGTCAGAGTGACACTGAGTGAATGTTGATGCAAGTAGAAAGGAGTCCACCTTGGAATACCAAGCCCGAGGGGCTTGTTTAAGGCCATAGAGAGACTTCTTTAACTTATAAATGAGGGAAGGATCATGGACATAACCCAGAGGTTATTCTATATAGATCTCTTCCTCTAGGTTCCCATGAAGGAAGGCACTCTTAACGTCCATCTAGTGGACTTCCCATCTGTTAGTGGCACTGATGGCAAGGGTCAGTCGAATGGAAGTAATCTTTGTAATCAGAGCAAAGGTTTGTGAGTAATCAACCCCAGCTACCTAGGAGAAACCCTTAGCTACAATTCCTACTTTATACTTCTTGACTTCTCCATTAGCTCAATACTTTTTTCGATATATCCACCTACACCGAATGATTTTTCTTCCTTTCATAAGAGGGGTAAGATCCCAAGTGTCATTCTTTATGAGTGAGGAATACTCCTCATCCATAGCAGAATCCCACTCAGGAATACCATAAGCTTCCTGGAAAGATGGTGGATCAGAAGCAGAGGTGAAGAAGGAGTGGGTTATAATGAAACTCAAGCACATACATCTCTCATCTAAAGGATCTGCAACTAAATATCCAACACTCTGTAAAGTTTTCCTGGCCCAAAGAGGTCCCGAAGGTTCAAGATTAAAGTCAGAATACTCTTCACTTGAGTGAGAAGGGACATAGTCCTCATCATCACTACTGTCAGAATCAGGAGAATCAAAAGTTTGAGGATCAGGAGGAGCAGGGAGAGGAGGAACTCACTCAATAACATCATCATCTGATGAGTCGAAACTTGAATCAATGGGAAAAAAACCTCATTGGAAGTAAAATTCAAGGATGACTCATCAAAATTCACAATCCTCTCAATATAGAGCTCATGGGTAGTAGGGTTCAACAATCTATATCCCTTCACACCATCAAGATACCTGAAAAATATAAAAGGTTTGGATTGTGGATCCAATGCCTTACATTTTTTCTTGGGAATCTGAGCCATAGCCTTAGATTCAAAGACTCAAAAGTGTTCAACATTAGGCTTGTGTCTAAACCAGGCTTCAAAGGGTGTCATCCCTCTTACTACCTTATGTGGAACATCATTCTGAATGTAACAAGCACAATTCACTGCTTTAGCCCAATACTACAGAGGAAGGGACTTCGAGTGAATTTTACAAGTAGCCATATCCTTTAGAGTTTGGTTCTTTCTTTCTGTAACTCTATTTTGGGAAGGGTTGTAAGCAACTGTACACTGCAAAGTAATCCCCTCATAAGTGTAGAAATCCTCAAAACTATGTCTCAAATAATCACTTCCATTGTTGGTTCGAAGAACTTTGATAGACTGTTCCACTTGTTTCTCAGCAAGAGCCCTAAAGTTTCAAAAATGCTCAAAGAATTTAGACTTAAGCTTAAGAAATATACCCAAGTATAACATGAAAATTCATCAATGAATGTTAGTATATATAGAGATCTAGTGAAATAAGGAGATGGAAAGAGGCCATAAACATCATTATGAACAATATCTAAGGGACGAGTAGCTCTCCAAGATTTTTCCTTATCAATTTTTTTTCAAGGTGCTTTCCAAGGGTGCAACCCTCACAAAGACCTTAAGAAAACTTAACTCGGAGTAACCCGTTGAACATTTCATTTTGGCTCAATTGTTTAAGGTAACGATTATTTATATGCCCAAAACACTCGTGCCATAGCTTGCTAACCTCATTCACATGAGTGAGCAAGGCATTGGGCGTTAAATTATAAGAGAAGTGGGAAAAGGTATACAAATTTGAATGGTGATTCACCTTTCGCTCAACCACAGTGCAGTCAGAGTTAAGCTCACAAATGATCACTGAGTTAGGATTGAATTCTACTCATATTCCTTCACCAAGGTGGGTGATTTGGTAAACTGTTAGGAGATTGGTAAAGAGATTGGGAACACTCAACACTTGGTTAAATGTTCCACCTTCTATCTCTACCGATCCACTACCAAAAATTGATACATGAGTGTCATCACCCAACATGATTTGGGACATGCCACATGGTTCAATGCTAGAGAATTTAACCTCTAAAGAAGCCATGTGGTGTGAGGCACCGGAATCGATAATCCAATTTGATGATGGAGCTGATCTAGCTACGAGGGCCTTACCTTTCTTCTTTTAATTTTTAGACTCCTTTACTTTAGAAGACTCACCCTTCTGAGCATTTTTTTTAACGAATTCAAGAACACTTATTTTATTCTTCTCAAACAACTGAGTTAAGTGATCAATTTGTTTTTGAAAACAATGATGCTCATCGTGGCTAGAATTCTTACAATAGGAGCATTTAAACTTTTCCTTCTTCACTTTAGGATGGGCTTAACTGGGGGTTGGTTGGTATTGGTTTCTTTCTTAGGTTGGTCCTTTGTTTCTTTCTTATTTTCATTTTTCTTTCCCTTATTCACCACAAGGGCATGTGACTTGGATTTTAGAGTCCCCATTTGAATGAGTTCGGATGAATAACTGTTAAAGGAGGGCATTTCCCAAGCACTAACCAAGGTGGATTTAATGGCATGGAAAGTTGAAATGAAGACAGAGTATTTAGGACCTAACTTAGAAAGAATCAACAAGATCAATTGAGAGTCTTTCTTTTCCACTTTACATTCCTTTGGAAGCAGTCTAGTGTGGATAAAATTTGAGAAGAAGGCCTGCAAGTTTTCAAAGTCACTAGGATTTAACCCTAGTAGTTCATTCTCCAACTCATGCACTCTCATCTCATCTTGCTTCCCAAACATATCATCAAGTGTTTTCCATGCTATATTAGGAGTCAAGGAAGTTTCGATGTGGAAGAGCAAGTCGGGAGAGACAGACATGCAGAGAAGACCTAAGGCTGCATCACAACGGTTGAACCACTTATATTTTTCAAGTTCATCATTAGTTTTGGTCTTTAACCTCATGGTGACATGGTATAACCCTTTACTTCGCAAAACCAATATAATTTTATATTTCCATTCAAAGAAATTAAAAGGTGTGAGCATCGGTGCTTTAGAGATATCCATAATGAAGAGATAGAACTAATGAAGGAAGAAGGAAGGAGAGAGAAAGGAACCAACCACCCTAGAACAATATCACACCCCTCTAAGTTAGGCACTTTATATTTTAGTGCGTTGATTACAATCAAATGTGATTGTGTGTTGAGAACCAGTCTGTCACTCACCTTGTAATCAGTGTAATAACATGCAAGAGTGGAGACAACAATCAAGGTTTGTTGGGTGCAGCAGTTCGACACCGTAAGCAAGCACAAGAACGAGAGAAAACAAGAAGGGGAAGATAAATCCTTGTGAGAAATAGTGTCTCACTTCACACAAAATAATCCCTTTTCTGTAAGACTTTGGCGGACGCACTCACAAGTCCACAAGCAATAAAAGGGATAGAACAAAGCTCAAGATGATTTGAAAAATGAGCTGAAATAAGCAGTACAAAGACACCCCCTAGAATGTGGCACTTTATAAAATAGTGTGTTTACAAAACTGATAATACCATCATCTAGAGTGTGAAAAAACATTCAACTTTGACTAAAAAATTTCTCAAAACCGAGCAACGAGTCAAAAGTTACAGAAAAAAACAATTCCCGTAACTGATGGAAAAATGCTAATAAGCCTACAAATGGATTTAAAAAGTGCACTAAATGCATGAAAAGGGTTTTGTATGTATACTCATTAGAAACAGAATCAAATTTTAGATAGGGTTTGCTTTAATTGTGAGGGGGATTAGCCTCCTGCCAACCCCGAACCTCACCCTCCGTCTTTGACACTCAAAGAAAGGATAATAAAACAAATAAATAGAAATTACAATGCCAATTAAATGAATGTTTTTTCCTTGAAACATTAAAAATATAATTTTTTTAACCACTGAACAATTCTAAAAGGAAGACTGAGTGCCTCGTAGGTGACTGAGTTATTTGGACGAGCCTCTAGGTCAAATGTTACCAAGGTGGGTCTAGGTATACCTACCGAGTCACTGTTGTGTAGGAGACCAATGTCAGGGAGACTGGGGGCTACATGGAGAGTTTTTGTAACCGCTAAATATTAGGAAGGAGTGTTGAAACGGCCATGTTAAATCCATAGTGGAGAGTTGTAAGTCGACATGCCGGTAGAGGGTCACACTTTGGTAGTGCACTCAAAGTTGGATGCCACATACTGATCTAACTAAAAAGGTAACATATGGGTGTTTAAAGGTAGTTGAGCCATCACCTAATAGTCTAATGGTCATATGGTAAATTAAGGAGCCATGCGAGATAGGTAGCAACCAATGTGTGCATGAACCAAGTGCAGGAATCCATAACACAAGAAAAGGAAAAGCCTGAAGGCAAGGTTGAACCAGTGCACGAGAAGAATGAAAAATGAGAATCAATACATGAGAAAAACCCAAGTCGTTAAGGAGATTAGAGAGGCTTCAAAAACAAGATCAAAACAATCACACAACAGATACAAGCACCCAACACAGAAGGTTTTAAATGTAGACTAGACACCCAAACAACAATGCAGGAGCATGTTAAAAAATACGCAAGATTAGAGACCACGAGTATTCACCCAGACACAAGCCAAAGCACAACTAGCGGTGGAGATAAGGGAGCCCAATGTAGAGTGAAAATAGATGCATGGATCTTTGAGCTAGATACATACCAAAACATAAAACCCGAGCCAACAGATAAACCAGGATCTTGCAAGAATGGGAGCTGAGCTATTAACAAAACCTGGTGCATAAGTAAACCACTACAAACTGAGCTATCGAGTTAGAAGCACAAGTCAAATAGCATTTAAAGTCGAATCACAACAATGAACCACATGTCCATGCAGTTAATACTGAATGCACAAGCAGGTAATACCAAATCACAACAATGAACCATAGGTCCACACCAAGGAAAAACCGAGCTCAAGAGTAGAGAAGTAATCATGAACTTAGCAACCAGAAAAAGAAAACCAACCAAATACTTTCAGACTTGCAACTGCTGAAACACCTTAACGCGAGGTGAGAAATACAATTCCAAAGTAATAATTGAAAAACTTGCACAAGGAAATAACAAGAAACCAAAAGTAATAAGCAACTGCTAAACAAAGAGTGCACGTTTTACTGAAACTAGCTCTGATACCATGAAAGAGGGATTCATGAGAACCGATGTCAAAAACAATGCACCATAATGAAGTTTTACTCTGATGGTAACGTCAAGCTCCAACGCAATAAGCAAGATTCGAACAATGGAAAAGAATATGCAAATAATAAAATAGGTCTGCTCATACTCATAGATCAAAAAAGGAAGTACAAATAGGGGTGTTGTGTAACCCCCATGCCTAGACATGGAAAGAATATCAATGATGCCACTGATGCATATGACATGACTGACGCATATGACACCACTAAAGGAGGAGTTACAATTACAAATAAGGAATGTAACTCCTATGACACACTGACACAAATGACAATGATAGATTTTATGACATAATCTGACACTTTTCATTTGACTTCCTAAGACCTATGACTCTCACAAGGAGAGATGACTCACCAGGTGATGTGCACGATGACTAGGCATGTCACACACACAAACATCCTCCATTCCTTTGCCTCCTTATTATTTTTCTTTTGTGGACCAACTAAGGGATCGATTTTTTTCTTATGAAGAGGACAATTTCTATGACCATGACCAACTAGTTTACATTTTCTACAGGCAAAGGGAGATGGATCATAATCAAATTTCTACATCCAAACACCCTCAAAAGTCAACATTTTGATATTACTCTCCAATAAATCATCCTGACCCATATTGACACAAAAATTGGCATAAGTGAATCTAGATTTAGCCTTAGTGATAGGGTCTAAGGAAATCGGTTTACCTAGGCTTTTTGCAATGCCAATAAGGACTTCTGGCTCCCAAAACTCTAGGAGTAAGCCCAGAAGGTTGACCCAGATAGGGAACTTAGAAACAAATTTCATGTACGGATTAAAAGTTGGCTCTCATTTCTGAACCACCACATGAGATTTTCTAATAAACCAAGGACCTCCAGCTAGAATCTTCACCACATGATCTTTACTAGGAAAAGAGACTAAGAAGAAACCATTAGCATATGCTAAAACTTCAACAACTCCATTAGACACCCAATGCCTCTTGACCCAACCTCTAAAGTTGTCAATATTTGGTCTAAAGCTGATGAATTTAGCAAAAAGAGTGCCTTCCATGGAGGATTTGGTTCTCGCCAAAATAATCTCAGGGACTTTAAGGGATGAGTTACCTTTCTCTTGTTATGGCTCCAGTCCCTCCAAAATCACCTTTTCTAATATTTTTCTGACCAAACGTTCTACCCACATGCTTACATCCCCATCCTTTTCCTTTTTTTACTTGGGTTCAATAATCACCTGATCTTTTACTAGGTGCAGAGCCCATTCATTCTTCTACTCCGTCTGACCCACTAGATATTCCCACTTGTTTCCTTCATTTTAAATTTCTAACAAATCCCTCTCCCGTTCCCACTCCCATTCCATGGTGTTATGTTTTTTATTGGTGTGACTAAAATTATTTCTGATGTAAAATAACAATATTTTTGGAAAGGGATGAAAAATTACATTATAAACTATGTTTTACCTTGCCTAGAATGTGAATGTGTCAAAGTTAAACACATGCATCTAGTAAGATTGTTGTAACCTCATACCATTCCATAATTTAAGTAGTCATGGAATCTGTATAAGGACTACCAATGTCAGAAAATAAGCACAATGTAATCTTGGTTGTAGTTTATAAACTAAGGTAGCCCACTTTATACCAGAAAATCTTAAGGATGATTTACTTATTCTTGCAAAACATTTTGTACATGAAATTTTCAGATTGTTTGAAGTACCTAAAGTAATAATTTATGATCAGGATCCTAGGTTGACCTCTCATTTTTGGAAAGCTTTAAATTTAGCCTTGGGGACAAAGTTGAATTTTTAATCTGTGTACGATTCAGAAACATATGGGAAAACTGAAAGGGTCAATTATATTATGGAGGATATTCTTAGGATGTACTATATGGATTAATAATACAAGTGCGAAGAATACCTTCCACTGGTTGATTTTTCTTATAATAACACTTACCATTCATCACTAAAAATGGATCCATTTGAGCCATTCTATCAAACGAAGTGTAGATCACGTATTAGTTGGGATAACATGGAGGATAGAGAAGTTGTAGGACCCAAGATGTTGACAAAAATGGAACAACAAGTCAAGCTCATTCATGAGCGGTTGAAAGAAGTTGTTGATAGGTATAAGAGCTATGTAGATTTAAAGAGAGTTGATAGTGAATTTTTAACAAGGGGACAAAGCCTTATTAAGGGTAAAACCTAAGAAGAGGTCAATTTCATTTAGAAAATCATCCAAACTATCACCTCACTTTGTAAGGCCTTTTGAAATAATTGAAGTAATCAATTTTATGGCATAACATTTAGTGTTTCCTCCCACATTGTCCAAGATGCATGATGTTTTTCATATTTAATTGCTTAAAAAGTATGTATTTAATTTATCACATGTTCTGAAATGGAACTCCTTACATGTTCAATATCTGGGAATCATTGTGGTTAAACCCATACAGGTTCTAGAAACTCACAGGCTACACTTATGAAATAGGGAAATAGACTACACATAGACAGATCTCGGAAAATGAGTCACATATATTTTAAGGTAATATCTCTTTGAGATGCCATATGAGACCTCAATAAAATATATATTACATCTCTAATTCAATGGGTTGATATAATAATTAAATTTTTGATTTTAAAGGTACGATATAGAAAGATAAAATTTCATTGTTACGTTGATGTAAGGAGGTCAAATGCTCATATGTTTCTTTAGGGACTTTATTGCAACTAAAGTGGGTTTAAAAAGCATCTTCAAGTTCCAAAAAATTTCTTAGATACCCACTAGGAAGATGAGTAAACCAATACATAACAATCTTGTGAGACTCTTAAGCAATGAATTTGAGGTACCATCAAACAGTTAGAATGAAGGCATGAAAAAATTCCTAGGGAACTAGGATTGGAAGATTCTATGTTGAATAATATTTTCATAAATAGTATTGGAATCAATACTATGTATAGTAATATTTTCTCTCTAGATTCAATGCATGTACTTTACATTACAAATCTCATACTGGATGCATAAGGAAGAGGACCACTTGAGGATATATGGCATATACATTTAGAGGTTTATTTAAGGCTTGTACCTTACCATTAATTATATATATATGAACACTATTGCATTTAAAGACAAAATTGGGGTGCATGTCATTTAAAACCACATTAGGTATAACTTGGGGTGCTATGGGTTTTGCCTCACATTTAGGTGTTAAAGGCACGTGAATATAATCCACAAGAAACCATCCACACTAGGTGAGGAAAATAGACTATGTGAATTACATGTAATTTGAGGAAGATCACTATGCTCATTTTTGCTAAGAAAAATATAAACAATGTCATGATTTAAAGAGGAGAGGTAGAAACATAAGTTAGATCACTCATATTATGTACAATAGGAATATAATCAATCATATCAATGTTGCATTCAATTACTATAAAATTTAATGGTACAAACAATATCATTCCTTTTGAATTCAATTGGGAAAAATAGAAACACAAGTAGAATAATGTATAACTGAAATAGAAATTTTATAATCAATGTCATTAGCTTTTCATTTAAGAGAGGTGGGAAAATAATAATTGTGTCAATTTCTATGATGTGCAAGGAGAGGATAATCATAATGTGTGTCATCATTAGGGATTTTACAATGAATATATTTGATATCATTATAAGAAACATAAGGAACACTATAAATGAATGTATAATTGGAAGGAATATCATCTCATGTATGTTATAAACACTTTCATCATCATTTGAGGATATAGGCTCTCTGGAATTAGGAGTGACATACATGGGTGAAGGGAAGGTTGATTTTTCACCATCATTATCCCAAGCATCAACATTACTCTCAAACCAAATATTATCATCACCATTGGTAGTGAGAATGGGAAATACAAGTGCTAGGATGTCATCTACGGTATTGATTTGTATGATATAATAACTAGGAGGATGTTCCCTAGGTGTAGTGTTAAAGTAAGTTGGTTCATCTCAAAAAACAATAGGATTGACCTCTTGATCATAATTTAATACTCTTATATTTAAAAACCAAGCATTATAATCATCTACTAGGGTTTGGTGAACATGAATAGGATGAGAAATATCAGTAGACTTTACTAAGCCAAACATGGAAAAGACCTGGTTAGAGGGATGGTAACCCTTATGGTTTTGAAAATCCCTATGACAAGACATGGTGACATAAAGACCATGAAAGGAACTCAAAAAAATCACAAACATACCCTAAGGAAGCCCTATGATTTAGGAAAACAATATGCCTAATTAAAGAGGCTACAAAAGACCCTAAATTAGGTGAAGCGTTTGATCAAAATTGGGTTCACTGAAATGGATCTACCCTAATAAATTTTAATTAGGTATATGAATTGATACTACAACAACTAAGCTTGTAAACATACTCATATTTGTATTTTAAATCAGATAAGAAAAGGTTGCAATATAGAATTCACAAGAATAATTAGATAGATGAAATTGGAAGTATAATCAAGGTAAAAGGAGAACTTAGTTTGTTTAGAATATTGTCACAATGTGTCGATGAGTCATTTAGAATAGGAATAAGGCATGGAAAATGGAAAACTAAAATTTTGTGGCTTAAGAGCTTCTTGGGTAGGACTGTAACAAATGGTTAAGAGAAACAATTATAAACCAACCTAACCGTATAATTTTTACCCTGTAGAGAGTGGAATTCTACAAATTTCAGTGTCACAGTTTGTTATTCTTTGATATCTTCAACTTCACATGAAACCTTGGATTTCAAACCTAAACTTACAAAAAAAAACCTAAATATCATGTAATAAATTTAAGCAATCATTATATGTAAAATAAAATATGCAAATGCTTGATTTAGATTGACCTTGGTAGTCACTCTATTTGTGAATCATCAAATGACTCACTAAACTTTAGATTCAATGTAGTTCTCCTAGTACTCTATGTTGGTGTGAATGTAACTATCTTTTGATAGATATTGACCCTTGTGCCTCAATACGGATAGCGGGTTATGTTACCTCATCCAAATAAACACCCTTATGTGCAGATGACAAATTCATATTTATAACCTCATAGTGTATGTAGTATGCAAATGTATCTCTCGCTTATTTATATTAGTAGATGGTAGATAGATAAATGTTTTCTAGATGATAAATTCCTACATCATACTAGTATATATGAGTTCTTACTTTGAAATTCAAACCTTAGTGGTGGAAAAGTTTGACCCAAAAACTATAATTTTAAAGATAAAAGAATTGAATATCATCCCATAAATAGAAAATGACCAAATTACAAGTGGGGTCAAGACCATACAAAAGGGTTAGAATTAAAACAATTGAAAAACAAGAGGGTTAAGATAATACAAAAGTGTCAAGACCACATATATGGACCTTGTTGTATGGTTTTGGACCAGGCTTAAATACAACAAAATAGTAAAAGGGAACTACAAGAGATATCTATAAGGTAGCTCATAATCAAACCAAAAAGGTGAAATAATTAGAGGTAGGGTTAAATCAAGTTGCAAAGATAAATACAACAAAACACTGATGCCACTAATACCTTATTTCATTGGTCAAATCATATGTATAGAAAAATATAATAAAATCATGATGTAATAATGATTTTGTGTAAATTTTGGTGTCTATTTTTCCTCCTTTATGGCACTGAATTAAATTTACTAGCATATATATCTTAAATACATCTATCTAAAATACACTGAGAGATATAAATCTCAATTTTTTTTATCTAATTTATGTGAGAATTCCAATATAGGAACCCGAAGACTAATATCTCTTGGTGTATTTTAGATAGATGTATTTAAGATATCTATGCCGGTTTTTAAACATAGAATTGTATATATTGAATTTTAATTACAAATATAAAAAATTTATTTATATTTTTTAACTATAAAACACACTTAAATATTAAAACTAAAATAAATGTAACACCTACTTTTCAATGCTTCAAAATAACAAAAAAATTTCCTGCAAACTAACTAATGTAGCCAAATTCTAAACAAACTTGATATACAACAAATAATATGAACTCCAAAAGAAAATAGATCTCCTTATTTTTTAACGAATAATGAATTAAAATGTGTCCTAAATAGGAAAACAACTCCCAACTTGAGTTTCCAAGAAAAATCTAACCAACTTTGACTAAGTCTACTCTAAGTGTCAGAAATTACTATTTTTAGCTGTTTACTAGAACCTTCTATTCTTAGTAAGTTTGTATGCTTATTCATACGGGAAAAGAAATTACCATGCATATTCTAAATTACTAAATTATAGGAATTTCCAACTTTCTAACTCATAATGAAACTAATAGACTAAAATTAACTAATGCCCAAAAATAGGAAAAAAATGAACTACAACTTAAATCCTAATTTTCGGCCTCAAGATGGCAGATTTAGGGCCCAAAAATGTGCCAAAAATTTATCCAATTGGTAGGACTATTTTTTGAAACATGTGGTTTCAAAAACATGGACTCAAATAGACACCCGGAGCTCAAGTTATGACCTTGTCAAGTTCTTGCTAATTTTAGCGCATCATTCTCCACTAATTGAAAAAAATGTAGCTCCTGCAAGTTGTCTTTTTCAAACTACTTCCATTTATCTGCATCCAGCTTCTTAATCTACCACTCTTTGACCCAAGTATTTTCCTCTTATTCCAGTCCTTTCTAATGTACCAAATATTTGTTGTATTTCCCATGTCGTGTGTCCATTGTTTTCTTATCTAGAATCTAATCCACTTCTTATTTCTTCTTCATCAGAACCTGCTACCTCCAATCTAATACTTCATCAATAACATCCCATTTTTCACCATCCCCATGAAAGTAATACAAATATGAAACATTAAAAACTGGAGAAAAATCAAAATTCCTTGGCAATTCCACCTCATAAGAATTATCATTTTTTTTCATGATTTTGTAGGGACCAATCTTCTTGTACTTCAGCTTGTTATAGGTTCCTTTTGAAAACCTTTCCTTCCACATATATACCATAAAAAAATCACCAACTATAAATACCTTTATTTATCTATGCACATATGTTGTTTCCTTATACTTATCATTACTATTATGTAGCTTCTTTTGCACTTCTTACTGCAATTGTTGTATATGTTCAAAAAATGCTTCTGCATCATCACTAACTCTGCCATCAACTGGTAGTTGTACCAAATATAACACCCCATTTGGATTACTTCCATACACAATTAAAATGGAGACTTTCCTGTGGATCTATTTATGGAACTGTTATATGCAAAATTAGCTTGTGGTAATGCTAAGTCTCATTGTTTCATCTTTTCCCCAACAATTCACCTTAATAGGTTTCCCACACTCTAATTTACCACCTCTATTTTCCCATCATTGTGAGGATAATAGGAACTATTGAACTATAGTTGAGTTCCCAATTTCTTCCATAAAGTCCGCCAGAAGTGACTTAAGAACCTTGTGTCCCTATTTGAAGTAATCATTTTTGGAACACCATGCAAATGAACAACTTATTTGAAAAACAAATCTGCTACGCCTATCGCATTTCTTGTCTTATTGTAGGCAATAAATTGAACCATCTTAGAAAACCTATCAACAACCACAAAAATTGAGTCATTACCTCATTGTTTTTTTGGTAATCCTAAAACAAAATCCATACTTAGATCTGTCCATGACCCTTTAGGAATAGGAAACGGCATATACAACCTTGTATTTTGTGCATGGCCTTTTGAGAATTGGCAAATTTGAAACCTCTCCACATATCTTACCACATCTCTTTTTCAGATTTTTCCAATAGTATTTCTCTTCTACCAATTCTATTGTCTTACCTTTACCAAAATTCCCAATCAATCCTCTGCTATAAAACTCTTTCACTATATTCTCTCTCATAGACCCAACTGGAATACATAGTTGGCGTCCCTTGAATAGGTAGCCATCTTGTAAAATGTACTCATCCTGGAAATCTCTTGCATTGTCTAACACTAGAGGAATTAACCTTTCAACAATATCCTTAAAATCAGAATCAAAAGAATACAAACCCTTTATTGCTTCAAAACCCACCACCTCACTTTCCATAGTGGTAAACAAAGTCACACACCTACTCAATGTATCTGTAACTTGATTTTGTTTTCCTGATTTATGTTTTAGAGAAAAATTATAACCCTAAATTTTTTTTTCCCACTTTACATGCCTACTATTTGACTTCTTTTGTGTATTCACATATTTCAAGGCTATGTGGTCTGTAAATAAAACAAACTCCTTATGCACTAATTAATGCTTCCAATGCCTTAATGCTTATATAATTGCATAAAATTCAACATCATAAGTAGAGTAGTTATTTCTTACCTCATTCAGTTTCTCACTAAAGAAAGCTATTGGCTTTTCACCTTGACTTAGAACAGCACCAATACCCAACATGTGAGGCATCACAATCAACCTCAAATACTTTATCAAAATTTGGTGCTGCCAAAATGGGTGCCTCTGTCACCTTCTTCTTCAAGAACTAAAAACTATCCTCAGTTGCGTGTGTCCAAAATAACTCCCTTCCTTTTGTGTAATCTATTATAGGTTCTACAATATTATTGAAAATTTTAATAAATTTTTTGTTAAATTTTTTTAGACCATGAAAGATTCTTACCTCTGTTATACTCCGTGGAGTAGGTCATTCAATAATTGCCTTTATCTTTTTTGAGTCCATCTGTACCCCATCTACTAAAATAATAAAGCCCAAGAATATGAAACTCTCTTGCATAAATGTGCACTTCTTCATATTTTCATAGAGTTTCTCTTTCCTTAACACTTCAAATATCACCCTTAGATGCCTCAAATGTTCTTTTTTAGTTTTACTAAAGATCAAGATATCATCAAAATAAACCACAACAAACTTACCATTATACTCCCGCATCACAGTGTTGTTCAGTGTCATAAAATTACTAGGTGCATTGGATAACCCAAATGGTATCACCAACCACTCATATAATCCATTTCCTGTCTTGAATTTTGTTTTCCACTGATCTCCTTCTCTGATCTGAATCTGATGGTAACCACTTCGAAGCTCAATATTGGTGAAATAACTAGATCCAGCAAGCACATCCATCGTATCATCAAGGTGAGGTATTGGGAACCTATACTTGATTTTAATTTTATTAATTGTTCTTCTATACATGCACACTCTCCATGTTCCATCCTTCTTTGGTGTTAATAAAGCTGGGGTTGCACATGGACTCATGCTCTCCCTTATGACCCCCTTTCTCACGAGCTCTTCCACTTGCCTATTATGATCTGCATGCAATGTCAGGCTCATCCTATAAGCCGTTTGATTTGGGAGTGAAGATCCTGGAATAAAATCAATATGGTGTTGAATATCTCTTTTTGGTAGTAATCTGTCTGGCAGCTCCTTAGGAATAACATTAGAAAACTCTTGTATTAATTTTGTTGTTTCTACTAGTATTTTTGCACTTGGAAATTCATCTTTATTTACGACTAGTGCATAACAAAAACTGGTTTCCTTTTCCTCCTTCACAAATTCCTTTGCACAAAGTATATTTTCAGCCTTACCCTCTTCCTTAAGAGGTAGCAAAACTATTTTTGTGCCATCCTTCCAGAAATTATAAGTATTCTTTCCCCCATCGTGAATAACTTTTCTATCAAATTGCCATGGTCTAGCCATAGGAATAACATCACACCAAATCTCATCATTGTAACTATTCCCAATAGAAAAACTTATTAGACATCTCTTATCAACAACAAATTCATTACCCTTCTTAAACCATGCAATATGGTAAGGGTTAGGATTCTTCTCACAATACATACCCAATTTATTGACCATCTCATTTGAAACCATGTTCTCACAAATACCACCATCAATAATAACATTACATATCTTTCCTCCTAAAGTACATATTGTTCTAAAAATATTTGTACGCAGCCATGCATCCCCCTTGATATCCTTTCTTAGATCAATCATCGTCCTCTTGATCATCATATTTTCTCCAAAATATGGTGGAATTTCTAGGTCCTGTTCATCTTCTACTTGTTCAGCTTCAACAATATTTACCCTTGGAGCATCTCCTTACCTCTTGCAATGTGTATAAGAATGTGGGAATTCAAAATCCTAATGCCCCTCTTCACCACATTTGTAAAAAAAAAATGGTCTTCATGGAGCCTCCCATCCTCTATCACCAGCATATCCTCTACCTCTTTGTTGATTCTGGAAATCTTTTCTTGTATCCTCTTAATTTTCCAATCCACAAGATGATTCTCCCCTACCTTGGCTGAAACTAGCTTTTCCCCAAAAGGAATATGAGGCCCCCCTATTCATTCCAAGTGATCTCCTAAAACTTTAATGATTTTGTTTTTCCTCGGCATTTAAGGCTAATTGATAGGCATCGTCCATGCTCTTAATCCTATGCATACTTATCTCATATTGAATAGAAAATTTTAATCTATTTACATACCTTGCAACCATTTATTTCTCATTTTCTTCATACTCTACACGAATGGACAACTTGTAGAACTCATCTGTGTATTCTTGTACTGTTTGTAAGTTCTATCTGAGATTCTAAAACCTCCTATAAAGGGTTTGTGCATAATCCAAAGGGATAAATTTATCTTTCAAATTCTTCTCCATCTTACTCCACGTCCTAATTCTTTCTTTCCCATTTCGAGATCACTCTTTCTATAGGTGATCCCACCATAACATAGCATGACCTTTCAATTTTGTGCATGAAAATTTTACCTTATTTTCTTCTGACATAGCCTTCCACTCAAAAAATTTCCCCATGCTAGTCAACCAATCTATCGGCTCCTCTATTTTTAGACTAGCATCATACTCTGAAATGTCAACTCTTCTCCCATCATTCTTTCCTTCTAATTCTCAAAGCTTCCTTTCTTTAAAATCTAATGGTGGTGCTTGCGTTTCCTCCTCATTTCCTCCTCTTCACAAACTTCTTCTTCATTTGTATCATCTCCACCTTGATTTCCTCTCTGGGTTATCATTGCTGCAAACGCAAAAAATTGCCTCTACAAATATTGGATATTTTTATTCATCTGGGAAATACTGCATCCTCTTCCTCTTCCTCTTCTTGCCATTTTTAAAAGACTCGAACCTTGCTCTGATACTAGATAATGTAGCCAAATTTTAAACAAACTTGATATACTCCAAATAATATGAACTCTAAAAGAAAATAAATATCCTTATTTGTTATTGAATAATGAATTACAATGTTTCCTAAATAGGAAAAAAAATCCGAACTCGAGTTGCTAAGCAAACTCTAACTAACTTTGACTAAATCTACTCTAGGTGGCAGGAAATTACTATTTTTAGCAGTTTACTAGAACCTGTTATTCTTAGTAAGTTTGCATGCTTATTTTTATGGGCACATAAATTTCCACGAATCTTCTACATTCCTAAATTAGAGGAATTTCCAACTTTCTAACTCATAATGCAACTAATAGACTAAAATTAACTAATGCCCAAAAATAAGAAAAACCTGAACTACAACTTAAATCCTAATTTTTGGCCTCAAGATGGAGGATTTAGGGCCCAAAAATGTGCCAAAAATTTATCCAACTAGTAGGGACAGTTACCGGTGCATTCATTTAATCAAAACATGTGGTTTCAAAAAAATTAGACTTAAACGAACACCCGGAGCTCAAGTTATGACCTTGTCAAGTTCCTGCTAATTTTGGCGCATCACTAACTTATGCCTTAAATGATTTTAAATACCAAGAATTTAAATCCAAAATCAAAGTAAATTCAATCCTTATAATAGAAATAAAAATCCATGTGTAGCTTTATGGGTCAATTAGATCTACCTGATCCCCCATAGTTTACTCTTACGAGTGTGTACACAAAGTATACAATTGGTTACCTTTCCTAGGAATTGATTATCAAGTGATGTTTTCTAATATTCTACCTATAACTTAGTCAATGGAATCCCATCCAACATCCTACACATTCAATTTGAACTTGATGAATTTGACAATGTAATCAACATCTTACACTACTTCAACCAAAGTTTAAGAGTCATGCTTGCATGCTCAATTTTGTGATGACACTTTAGTGATCAAAAAATTGTCCTTTCACCATATCACTTTGTTCACTTATTGGAATTGAATCAGTTAGTTAATTCATTTGATTTTACATGTTATGCACAAGGTAGAAGACATGTCCAACATGTGTGATGGAACACATATGTGCATAATTTGTTTACCTATGGGAGAGAAAATTTTTATGTAACGAATTGTCTCATTACGCAACCACTTTCTTCCCCATATCCAACTTAATTTGGTACTAAGGTGATTATTTTGTATATGTTGATCAACTCATGTAACTCAGTGTGACGCAGTTTAGCTTTAGTTATGATATTCATAAAGAGAATACCATGAAAGGGAAACTTTAGATACCTGATATAAGGTAGTATTCTCTTAATGAATTGTGTCATTAAATGCATACAATATTATAAAATCCATCTGAAATTTGCTTGTCAAGATCCACTCTTTAGGAACAATGTATTTGGGTTTACTTAATTACAAATAAATTAGTTTACGAAAGGTTTATATTTTGTCACAGTGATAATTTTATCGCATCAACTTATGTCCCTAAGGTTCATAAGTTTAATATTGTAATAAGTTATGATTTTTTTAATGATTAATTGAGTTATAACCCATTGATATCTTAATCAAGAATTAAGATAGCTCACTGCATTATCACATCAATTATTTAGTTGTACTCTACGACATTGTCACAATAATTCTTGATGTAAACATATTTCATTTGTTGGTACATTTTAACGTACATAATAAATGTATTGTACTATAAGATTGTATCAAATCTGATATTATTAATTATTCATTTTGAACTTGAGTAAGTGATGTTTGACTTATTGATATTATTCCCAACATCAATAATATTTACCAACATACGTTTTTAATCACAATACATTGATGAAATCAACATCATGAATGACATATACAAAATTCAAGTAATCAACATATTTATAAATATTAAAATAATATTAAATACAAGTACAAATAATTCTTCTAAAATGATACATTGATTATATTAGGCTATTCTACCTTTCCTTCAAAATAGGGAAGCGTAGTAACAATTTTGATTTATAATAATGTCATGCATTTAATACTACAAAATTCTTATTAATAAATCATCATTCAAGTAAATAATTCATGAGTAGTCTTTCTTAGACATCCGCCATGATAACTTATTTTCTGCCATCTATAGGAATGAGAAAAATAGTAAAAACAGTCATTTTAGAATGAATTGGCATGAAATGTTATCCTCATCATCATTAAATTTTAATTTGATATAATATTCAAATCAATAAATTTCAGCAACAACATAGTTTGATTAATATCAAATAAACTAAGATGATGAAATTGAAAGTAATAGTTATTTTCTCATACATTTTTATTTCCTACCAATTAAGCATACCCTTATTCTAAGTGGTATCTTTTCAATTAATGAATAACAATAATTCATAACTGAAAACTAACATTTCTTAACAAACAAGAAAAAAAGGTTTTCCTTACAATTTCTTCTATCATAACGTATATTCCATCCATCATTCAATATTTTCTACTATATAAAAGTAATGACTAAAATTTATCTTCTGCACAAGATGTCATTTCAACTAAGTTCTTTAACTTTAGCACATACAATCACTTCAGTAATAGGTTTTTTATTTCAAATTTAAGTTAAACTTCCTAATTTATTTTAAACAGAATAAAATTAGATTTATCTTGAATTCAAAGTATATCAAGCCCGCAATAATATCCCAAACAATAAAGGATTTGTAACTTACCTTCCTAGGTAGGAAAATAATAATTCCTCGACCTTACCAATGCAAGTCAATAAGGAATACCTGAATCAAATCAAAAAACCTTAAGCAATACAAAATAACCTTAATCTCCTCGAACCAAAATAAATCGATGTATATATATATATATATATATATATATATATATATATATATATTTATATATATATATATATATTATATATATATATATATATATATTATATATAGACAGAATATTGCCTTCGTGAGTTACATCACATTACTTTAGCTTGTCATGATAAAAAAACAATTGACAAAGTCCATATAACATACATCCAATTCACTGCCAGCAACTTATCCATTTCCACAGTTAGAAAATGAGGAACAAGATTATTAGGGTTATGTTTTGGTTCTTATACCAGAAAGATCCATTATGCACTAAGCCATATTATGGTATAGCTAATGATATAGTTAACCCTTTATCATTCAAGGAAAAATTTAAAACTAAAATACATGAAAAGTGTACAAGATGATGCCCATTAAAATGGTTAACATAGCATTTTCCCCTTTATCTATTATTGCATAGTAAACACATACTTATTACACCAACGTAAACCAACCCAGGTTGAGTTTCTTGGTCAATCTTCTAACTTATACTAAGCATTCAGTTCCCATGTTTATTTCACACAATCAAGAAAGAATAAACATAAACCATTCCAATAAATACCAACAAAATGATAACCAAGGTAGAGAACATACACATTTTAACAAAACACAGTTTCTGTAAAACCCATTATGGGTTTTTAACTGTAAACCTAGTACATGCATAGATGGCATCCAATTAACACTTTAAGTCTATAATCCTAATTTTAACAATATAGTAGAATACCAAACTAGATAATATATACTTAAAGCAACTTATCAATTCTTACTTACTGAACTAAGTATTTTATTGCAAATCTTCACAGATCATCAGTATAACCTATGTTATTACAGAGATAATTTCAATGAAATATTGTATCAAAATAAACCTCAAGGAAGAAGGAAAAATGTTTCATGTCTGTTAAATAAAGCCTAAAATCTTTCTATTTCCTTCCAATTTCTTCCTGGCAAGCCGAGCTAAGAAGGGTAACTTTTCTCACAAAATATTCTAGCAGACTTCACACCAGATTTGCCTTTGAATCTGGAAACAAGTAGCGGTTCCCGGAAAATACCCATTCTATTATATTTATTAAACAAAAATCATCAATAAACCTAGGAAAATATCAACTCATAGTTCGAAATCATTCATACAGCCTCAATCCATTTACTCACACAAAAATAACCAGTTTGAGCTTGAATAAACTGATATTCTTCCTTCACATGTAGAGCTCAAAGAGTGAAAATATAACACAATAACAATGAAAACCAAAAATACCATATAACTAACTCGATAGCTTCCTTGAGAATATTTGTGATTTCCCCGAGGTCTATGGTGAACAAATTAAATGACATTAATGTGAGCACGTACCACACAGTGGCATAGGTTGTTGTTGGGGCTTCCACATTGGTTTTATAGATATATCAATCAGATCTAAGCATAAAAGCAATCAATACAAGAATAAACATGAAATATGTAAACCAGATTAAATTGTAAAAACAAGGCGGAGCTTGCTGTGATTTTATTAATATAAAATGAAGAATTACAACCAAAAGAGAGAGCTGCAATATTTATAGATATTGGACAGCTTCTATCTCTTCCACAATATATGGAACAAATCTCCTAAACAAAGCAAATATGCAGAAATAGCATATTGCCCCTAAAAAGCTTCTACAGGAAATCATTCGAGAACAATATTCTAACTAAAGAACATCCTCCACAATCTAAGGGATGATAACAACACACTAAGAACTAAGCTAATTAAAGTAATTAAATAATTACTTTATTATAATTACACATTAATCCACATATGGGGAATTAAGTGTTAGATTATTTCGAACATTACCCCCCTTAATTCATCATATTCTGAAGTGAACAAGAGAGAAATACTCTGAATGCCTCAAATTTGGGGCGTGCAAGAGATTTTGTGAAGATATCTGCACGCTGATGTTCTGTCAGGAAATGTTGAAGCTGAATGTTGTTGTTCTGAACTTGTTCATGAATGAAATGTACCTGCACCTCAATGTGTTTGGTGCATTCATGAAAGACTAGATTCTGAAAAAGTTTTATTACTCCTTCATTGTCTACATGTAGGATTGTTGGATGATCCTATTGAATTCCTAATCCTTCAAGTATCATTTTCAGCCAAATCGCTTCATAGACAACTCCTCCTGCTGTGCGATATTCTACTTCTGTGGAATACCTTGAAACACAATTTTGTTTCTTTCTCCCCCATGAAATAGGTCCAGATCCCAAAAAGAACACAAATCGTAAAGTGGACTTCCTATCATCAACGTTACTTGCATGATCTGAATCTGTATATCCTACCAAGAAGAAGTTATCATTCTTCTTGTATTCTAGGCCAAAGTCCATGGTTCCTCTGATGTATCTCAATACCCTCTTTGCTGCTTTCTAGTGACAAACCCTTGGTTCTTGCATAAATCGAGAAAGATAACTGACTGCATAGCTGATATCTGGCCTAGAATAAGTTAAGTAAATGAGACTCCCAATCAACTGTCGATAAAGATTAACATTTACTTGTTTTGATGGATCTATGCGAGACAATTGAAGCCTTGTCTCCATAGGTGTAGCCATTGGTATACTATCCATCATTTTGAATTTCTCGAGCATTGTCTTGGCATATTTTAGTTGAGTAATAAAGATGTGATTTTACTTTTTCCATACTTCAAGTCCAAGACAATAATGAAGAATCTCAAGATCTGTCATGTCGAATGATTGATTTAGATCTTCCTTAGTTGTTTTAATCATCTTCACCAAACTTTCAATGATGACTAGATCATCGACATATACTACTATGATCACTATCTCCCCCCCCCCTTGCTTTTTGAGATAGAGATTAGGATCATATGGACTTCTTTTGAATCCATGTTTGATGAGATGCTCATCAATCTTTATGTACCATTCCTTGGGAGCCTGTTTGAGACCGTACAATGACTTTATGAGTCTACATACCTTTCCTTCTTTACTTGGTATGACAAAACCTTCTGGTTGAGTCATGTAGACTTCTTCATGTAAATCCCCATTGAGAAATGCACTTTTTACATCCATTTGATGAACTTTCCAACCAAATTGTGCAGCTAGAACAAATATCATCCTGTTTGTTTTGATCTTAGTTGTTAGTGTGAATGTTTCTTCATAATCAATGCCTTCTTTTTGTACATAACCCTTAGCTACCAATCTTTCCTTGTATTTATCAATGCTTCCATTTGATTTGTAATTTTTTTTAAATATCCATTTTCAACCTACTTCTTTCTTCCCTAGTGGAAGATCTGTAAGTTGCCATGTATTATTCTTAATCAAAGAGTTGAATTCTGAATTCATAGCATCTGACCAAGGTTTTTACTGCTGAGCATCTTGAACTGTAGTGGGCTTACTTGATTCAATTACTATACTCATTAAGGCTAAGTTTACCTCATTTTGAGTCATACTACGAGTTCTAGGTCCTGAAGTGGATGTGTTAGGATCACTATCCAACTTAGCATCTTGAATTAGATTAGTATACCACTTAGGCATACGTTTAGCTATTCTTGTAGATGGAGGAGTTGAATTATCGTCATCATCGTTATCTTCATCAAGAACATCTTCTATTTTATTAGTAGGATTGTTTTGTGAGTTTATGGAAGCAGCATCTGCTTCTTTATTTTCAAAAAACTCAACATCTCTACTTGTGAAATTTTTTCTTGTTTTTGGATCCATTAACCTATATCATAAGGCTTCATCACTGTATCCCAAGAATATAAGTTGTTCTGATTTCATATCAATTTTAGTTCTCTTTTTCTTAGGAATGTTCATACTTACCTTGCATCCAAAAACTCTAAGGTGTTTTATAGATGGTTTGTTCCCTGACCAAGCTTCCTGTGGTGTTATTCCATCAAATGCGGAAGTGGGAACTCTATTCAGCAGATAAACTGTTGTTTTTACTACTTCTACCCAATATGTTTTACTCAAGCCTGAGTCGTTAATCATACACTTTACCATTTCCATTATAGTTCTATTCCTTCTTTCAACAACACCATTTTGTTGTGGTGTATATGGAGGTGCCATTTTCTAATGAATTCCATGTGTTTCCAAAAAATATTTGAACTCATTACTGGTGTATTCACCCCCTTGATTTGAGCTGAGTGTTTTTATTTTCTTACCAGTTACATTTTCACAAGCTACTTTGAATTTCTTGAAAGTTTCAAAGGCTTGATATTTGGTGAAAATGTAGTATACCCACATTTTTCATGAGTAATCATCAACAAAGAGCATAAAATATTGAAACCCTGAATGACTAGGTCTCATAGGTCCGCACAGTTCGGTATGCACCAGATCAAGTTTACCATGGCCCCTGAATGTACTACTTTTCTGAAAATAAGCTCTATGTTGTTTTCCTACCAAAATTTTTGTACACTTGTCTGTATTCTTCTTAAAATTTGGCAGTCCTCTTACCATGTTATTTTTTTGAAGTGTTTCAAGATAGCCAAAACTTACATGGCCAAATCTTCGATGCCACAATTGTGCCGATGATGTATCCTTAGCTACAAGGGCCTGATTTTTGGTTTGAACAAAATCCAACTAAAACATACAACCTACACCAGAAGCTCGTGCAACAATGTTGGAGTTTTTATACTTATCTTTAATTAAACACATCTTCTTTCCATCTGTACAATCAAAATCCACTTTTAAGTTGTGCTCCAACAATTGACTTACTGAAAGTAGATTCTTTGTCAATCGAGGAACATATAGAACATCTCTTATTGTGCACTTTCTTGATCCAAGAGGTAAGGAGATGTTTCCAATTCCTTGTACATTGTACGATGAATCATCACCCAACAAAACAGAGTCTATGTTAGGTGTATTCTTTAACTCTAAGAACCAATCATTTCTCCCATTCATATGTCTTTTTGCTCCTGAGTCAACATACCAAATTGCCTATGGTGAATTGATTTCTTGAGTTGATTGTGTAGCAAATAGGAAGTCCTCATCTGGTGAATTATCTTCTTCTTCAACAATGTTGCCGTGCTATGGTGTTTTCTTTTTCCAGTTACTTTTCCTTTGTCCTTGTTGTTTGTTTTGATAACCCTGACTAGATTGTTGAAAATTTGGCTTCTTTGTACTAGATGAATCCTTCTAAAATGTGTTATACCAACAATATTTTAAGTCATGTCCTTTTCTACCAAAAATATGACACTTCTTTTACTGAGTGTTCCCTTGACTATTTTGTTGAGAATGTTTCTTGTGTTGCTTACCAATTGTATGAATCTGTTTCTTTCCCTTATGGAATGAAGAGAGGTCTTGTTCCTCATCTTCTATAGGTTTGTTCGCGGGACTCTTCCTATTGTAACATGTTCACTAACTCTTCAAAACTTGTAGTTAGACCCATAATGTTAAGAGTTGTGACAAATATTTTGTATGAGGCTGGTAAAGCTCTCAATACAATAGGGACAAGAGATTCATTAGTGACCTCTACTTCCAAAGCTTGGAGAGATGATCTCAATATATCAAAACACTTTAGAAAACCTTCAATAGACTCATGAGAATTCATTTTGAGACAATGGAGTTGTGTTTGTAATTGCAAAATAGCATTTTTGTTCTTAGCTTCATATACAGTTGCTAGTTTATCCCATGCTTCTTTTGCAGTTGTCGCTTGACGAATATGAGGTTGTACATCATCAGTTACACCAAATAGAATTATAAGTTTTGCCTTTTGATTAGCACAATCAAACACACGTTGTTGAGCAATATCATTTTCTGGTCTCGTTATCGAGCCATCAACTACACCAATTATGTCCTCAAATTCAAGTTGAGTTTTAATTTTCATTTTCCATGCAACATAATTATCTCCTCGTAGGAGTTGTGAATCAAGAAAAAATAATTTTTGCACATTTTTAGCCATTTGTGCATGAAAGAAAAGAGAGATAGAGAATCAAACACGAAACAAACCCCCCCTCAAATCAGTACACACCCCCCCAAAATTGATTTTTATTGAGTGTGGGCTCCTTTTTGGCCTTTTACAATGATTTTTTAGCACTATCGGCCGTTTTTACAAACATCTTATAAATAGAAAAATAAAATTACACCCCCCTTCTTGTTTACAAAAAATTAATATTTTCTCAATTTTTTTAAATTTTTGGGCACTTTGGCCTCTTTTCCCTTACAAATTTAGTTTTGGGCTCTTTGGCCTCTTTGACTGGACCAAAGCGTAGAGCTTGAAAAAACACACACTTTCAAAACAAATGGCACCTCAATCTGAGGTACCAGTTGAAAGTTATGATCGTTTTAAAATTATTTTTCTGGGCCCCTTTCCAAAAATGGAATTTTTTTTATACTTCTGATTTTTTTCACATTGTCTAAAAAAGGAATTTTTTTTTTTTAAATGATTTTTTACACAGAAAATGTGGCTTTGACTTACGCATGCATGCATCTTTGTTTCGTCCATCGTCAGCCTTATTTCCTTCGCCGCCCTTTCGCCTTAAAATCTCTCTTACGCTCTATTATGCAAGGTCGCACAGGAATTACTTTCAGATTGAAGATGTACAGCCAGATCAGTATCTAGCTCATTGTTTTTTCTTTTGTAGGTGTGAAATTGTCAGGTAAATCCGTAGGTCTACAAGGTGAGTTCACAAATATATGCAAATACCACAGCTGCATACAGGTTGCAGATCGGTGATGGATGTTTCTCTTTTTTTTTATCAATGAAATAATCAGATTTCAAAATAATATTTGTTATATTTGCAATTTAATACAACATCAAATATTAAAATAAATTGACAAATATCTCCTCAATTGAAATAATTTCACCTAGAAAAAAATAATGGAGTTGGGAGGTGCATCCAGGTGCTCTGGCCTGTGATTGCCCTTCCAATTTTTATTTTTTTATATTCTTCTTGCTTCTACTATTGCCGGGTGTGTGGAGAAGGGGCAAGGGCTGTGAAGAGGTTGGGGGCATCTATGGCTCCTCCTGGCTCAGGCTTCTAGTCCTCCTTCCTCAAAACTTCTAACACTTCCTCAACAATTATCTATAGCCTTAACTCCCCTGCTCTGGTACCAAATGAAATCTGTAAACCAGATTAAATTGTAAAAACAAGGCGGAGCTTGATGTGATTTTATTAATATAAAATGAAGCATTACAACCAAAAGAGAGAGCTTCAATATTTATAGATATTGGACAGCTTCTATCTCTTCCAAAATATATGGATCAAATCTCCTAAACAAAGAAAATATGCAGAAATAACATAATCATTCGAGAATAATATTCTAACTAAAGAACATCCTCCACAATCTAAGGGATGATAACAACACACTAACAACTAAGCTAATTAAAGTAATTAAATAATTACTTTATTATAATTACACATTAATCCACATATGGTGAATTAAGTGTTAGATTATTTCTAACAAAACAAAATGAAACAATACACAAGATTTAATGTGGTTCACCAGTGTGGGCTATGTCCACCAAGAAATAAACAATTTATTATCATAGAGGAAATAAAATGAAAATGTGCAATCTTCCACACCTTCTTAGATGTCATGTACTTTCTTCTCTAAAAATTTATCTTTTTCTCTCTAAAGGAAAATTATCTTAATTCTCAATGAATTCTCACTTCTAAACCCTAGCTTTATGCTTATATATGCATCTACAATCTTAGGGAACTTTAGCTATGTAATTAAAATTATTAGATTTCCTTTATAACTAAAGATAGATCTAATTCCCAAAAATTATTTATAGTAGTCACACACATACAACCAATGTTGGTTAGCCTTAACTGATTCTTGTTATCCCTAATCGATGCTAGTTCCTCCTTTCTTGATCGATACTAGTCTATGGGTGACTGATGCTAGTTCATCAACTAATGTCAGTTACTGTGTATTCCAGTAAGTCTGCAAAATCATTCTAGTGAAGAAATTAAGCTCCATAACTCAACAATCTCCCACTTGGAGATACATTTCTACATTGTACCATACAACTCCTTCCTCTTATCCTTTCCTTGGCTTGTTTCTCCCTCCTCAAGTCTCAAACTCGAAGACCAACAAAAGTGTAGTGTAACTCTAACTTCTCCTTTGTCAATGGCTTCCTTAGCATATCCATAGAGTTCTCCTTTATATGAATTTTCTCCAAATTCAGTTGCCCATTCTCCAATACATGTCATATGAAGTGATATCTCAACTAAATGTGTTTCATTCTAGAATGAAATAATGAGTTATTTACAATATGAATCGCACTTTGACTATCACTGTACAATCTACAATCATCTTTCTCCTTTCCCAACTCTTCCATGAACATGATCATCCATATCATCTCCTTGCTAGCTTCTGTAGCTGTAACATACTCATCCTATATAGTAGACAAGGCCACAACCTTCTACAATCTAGAAATATAACTAACTGTCATCCCACATACTATGAAAACATATCTAGTGGTGTTCCTCATGCCATCCAAATATCTAGCCATGTCTGAATCCACATAGCCACGTAAAGAAGTATTTGACCCTCCATAGAAAAAATACATGTCGGATGTCCCACTCAAATACATGATAATCCATTGGAATTATTTCCAATTCTCTTTACCTAGATTAACCATAAATCTACTCACAACTCCCACTACTTGTGCAATGTCTAGTCTGGTACAAACCATAGCATACATCAAGCTTCCAACTGTTGAAGCATACAGAACTCATGACATGTGCTAAACCTCCTCGTGTGATGTAGGATACTGATCTTTTCTCAATTTGAAGTGTCCAACCATAGGTGTACTTACATGGTTTGAATTTTTTAAATTAAACCTTTCCAACACCTCATTGATATAATGCTCCTAAGACAAATATAACTTCCTATTTTTCCTGTCTCTGTGAATTTTCATACCAAGGATTCTCTTTGCAGCTCCCAAATCCTTCATTACAAATCTGTGAGCTTGTTTTTCTTTAAGCTCACCAATGTCCTGCATACCAGATCCTGCAATAAGCATATCATCCACATACAGTAACAAAATACTATATCTCCCATTTCCAAGCATCTTGAAATAAACACAATGGTCAGATTCACATCTCAAATAACCATGCTCATGCATGAAACTATCAAACCTCATATACCATTGCCTTGGAGATTTCTTGAACCCATATAGTCTCCTTTTAAATCTACACATAAGTTTATCCTTACCCTTAACTTCATACCCAAGCGGTTGATTCATATACATATCTTCCTCTAAATCACCATGAAGAAATGTCTTCTTGACATCAAGTTTCTCTATATGTAAATCCTCTACTGCAACTAAACTCAATACAGTACGAATTGAATTCATCTTAACAACAGGAGAAAATATTTCACCAAAATAAATACATGCTTTATGTGTAAATCCCTTTACTACAAGCATTTCCTTGTATCTCTTATGTCCACCCTCTTCTTCCTTGATCCTATAAACCCACTTATTCTGCCATGCTCTTTTACGTGCTGACAACTTATCTAAATTTCATGTTTAGTTATACTCTAAGGAGTCCATCTCCTCATCCATGACATGCTCCCACTTCTTGTGGGATTTATCTTGCATTACTTCTTCAAATATTTTTGTTTCACCACTATCAGTCAATAATAAATAAGAAGAGGAAGGTGAAAATATTCCTATAGGTATACTTACCCTTTGAAACCTTCTCATATAGATTTGGGGTGCCAAAGGCTCAATCTTCTCATCATGTAGATTTGTATCTACTTTTGACAGTGACTGATATCGGTCACCTTCTAGCAACACGGGTTCGGATAACCAATGTCGATCTGTCTCTTTTGTAACTAATGCCAGTACAGGGGATCGATGCCGGTCAGGGGTAAAATGATGTCGGTTAGGGGTAAACTGATACCAGTTACAATGTAAACTTGTACGTGTTAATTTTTAATCCAAGAGTTCATTTTCATCCATAAACTTCTCCACTGGTTCACCTTTGGGTACCAAAAATTGATCCCTATATATTCTCTTTTCATTCTAATCAATGTCATGAATCCTAATTATCTTAGAACCTTCTAAATCCCAAAACTGAAATCCAAAATCCAAAATCACCAGATCCATAACCAATGAAAATACACCTTTTGGATTTAGCATCCAATTTCTTTCTATTTTCCATATCAATATGCACAAACGATTTTGAGCTAAATACTCTAAGAAATGAAAAATCTACCTCTTTTCCAATCTAAGATTATTCTAGTATTCCACCATTCAGTACACTTGAAGGTCTACAGTTAATAAAATAAACCACCATGTCTACTTCTTCTACCCAAAACTATAAGGGAAATCCAACATGTATCCTCATGCTTATAACACGTTCCATGATTGTCCTGTTCATTCTCTTTGCAACACCATTCTCTTGTGGTGTTCTAGGAACTGTCCTTTCTCTACATATTCCATTTACTGAACAATAATCATTGAAAGACGTGCTACCATACTCATCACTATTATCAGATCTAAGACACTTTAACTTTGAATTCTATTCATTTTTCACAAGGGCTTTCAATCTTTTTAAAGTTTAAAAATCATCATATTTATGATTAATACAATAAACCCATACCTTTCTTGTGGCATCATCAATGAAAGTAACATAGTATTGGGATTCTCTATGAGAAGATAGCTAAGTAGGTCTCCACACATTTGAGTGTACAAGCTAAAATTTATGCTTCTTCTTTGATTTCCCAACTTTGAGAAATTTCACTCTCTTTTATTTTCTAAAAATACAATGATCACAGAAATCAAGATATACATGTTTTAGATATGATAACTGTTATCGATATTTCACCCCACTAGAAAAATTGGATCACTCATGACCCCGTACAAGAAAGAAGTTCAATAAATGGCCCCGTCGAATGAGCCCATGCTTCAGATCTAGCAAACAACTTGTAAAAGGGATCTAAAATGGAATAGCATGGTCAGGGAAGGAAGCTGAGTAGTGTCAAAGAACTAGAGGTTCAAAGGAAAAGAAATGGAAAAGAATCAAAGTCTTTGGGCTTCACAAATGACTCAGAACAAGCCCCAAAATTGACTAAGTATGGAGGAGACAGTGGAAGCTACCAAGTGTTCAAATGGCTCACCTCCAAAATTTAAATCCAAAGGGGAAGGCTCAAACAAGTGTCAAGCCTCTAGACGTCCAGAGCCCCAAGAAGTCACATCGGCCATTGAAAAATATTTGAATCAGCAGAGGGTGCCAAGTGTCTTAGTGACGCAATTCAAAAGCGGGATCCAAGTCAGAGACTCAAACTTATGTCAGCCCTCCATGTAGGAAATGGTCAATAAAGAAAAAAAAGGAGAGTGGTCCCAAAATGATTAAGTATAGAGTGTAGGTGGAAGGTGCCACGTGTCTTAATGACACTCCTTCAAAGGTAATTTTTTGAGCGGGTTTTCAAATGAGCGCAGGCCTTCCACATGTCCCAGAGTTCAAAAAGGGACAGATTCAGGTGTTAAATAGTAAAGGCAGAGGTAGGCCAGTAGAGGGATCCAAGTGTCAACATGGTGCTTTTTCAAAGGTAAAATTTGGGGCAGGTTTCCAAACAAGTTCCTAGTCGCAAAGTATCCAGGGTCAGAGTTTTGGCCCTGCCAAGCAAAGAGACTCAGGAAAAATAAAAAGAATCCTAAGGAGCCCATGGAATCCACCATGTGTCAGTCCGACACTATTTTAGAAGTGAAAGGTAGGGGCCAAATCTCCAAGGGGCGCGAGGCTTCCACGTTAACCCGGTACGAAAAACTCTTTAAAATATTACACGTCCGTGACCCGAATATTCAAATGGCCATATCTTTTGATTAGAGACTCAGATTTAGGTGGGAGAAGAATTTTTGGAAATGTATTGACACCCTCTACACCATGGAAACATAAAATATCATTATTAATAGTATTTGGTTTGTGAAAAATGGGAAAATGTCTTCCAGGCCATTAATACAAAGCCTAATTTCTCTAACTACCAGATCTGATTCAATTTGATCTGTCAGGGAACCAGCCATGATAGATTTGGGGTGGATTTGAGAAAGTCATTGATTGATAGTGGTTGAGATTTCAAAGTAGGATTCAATGCGTATCTCTCCGTGGTTAAAATAGGATTCGATTTTTTCCCTCCTCTCTCTCTTATTCTTC
This sequence comes from Taxus chinensis, assembly GCA_019776745.2. Taxonomy (NCBI): domain Eukaryota; kingdom Viridiplantae; phylum Streptophyta; class Pinopsida; order Cupressales; family Taxaceae; genus Taxus; species Taxus chinensis. Next base: position 330,199,092 of record CM034156.1, on the reverse strand, counting down.
CTATATATTGTAATGAAGCGGGCATATTCAAAGTTGTTGGTCATCGTTTCTCCTCTGCCCCTTATCTATTTCTTCCTTATGGCAGAATATGGAGTCTAAGCCTCCTCCCATGGATTTGTAATGGTGTTTCTTTCCTCTTTCCCATCGATGATGTATTGTGTAACATTTTGGAGGAATAAAATATGTTTCTTGATGCATCTATCCACCCTTGGCTCATTTTATTGTCTCTTCTTACCTCTCATCATTGCAGGGTATATTGTGCATATTATGATGTTCGTTGTAGGTCTTAAGAGCTATGTTTAGTGGGTTTGAAGTTATGTCTGTGTGAAATATATCTCTATTTTATGGTGTATTCTTTCCACCCTCTCCTATGCTCACCTCTCTCCACTTTAGGTGGTCGGGTCTGTTATTCAACCACTTCCTTTTCTAGTGTATCACCACTTAGTGTAGGTTCTTTCACCCTCTCTCTCTATGTCCCCTTGGAATGGTTATATTAGGATAGAATAGGTTTTCCCTGTAGTGGAGTAGGTTGTGGAAGGTAGATTAGGAAGCAAGAACTAACTTTATCCAAAGGTTCATCCCAAGTTTTGCAAGTCCCATAGCTTGAGAGATGGTCCCATGTTGTGCAATCACACCAAATGCCCCACTTCACAATCAGGCCATTCGGGGGTGCTATGATTCTACACTAACAGTTTTGGCATGCTTGGTGGGACTCTGAGGTTAGATCTTCCATCTTTCCAAGGTGTCTCATTACAACAACAAATCATAAGCCACCGTGTGACTGCCCTAATAGTTTTGGCACACCTAGTGGGATAGGTATAAATCACCTTACCACTTCATCTTAGTAGGTTGGTGTGTTTCTATTAAGGTTCAACCTTTTGAGGCACATGTAAACACATCTAGCGAATCCATGTGGTCAATAACCCATCCTCTGAGTTATAGACCTTTTCCATCCATTTTCCATCCATTTTCTTCTTCCACATTTTTCATTTTCTCCCATTCCATGAAGTTGTGCAATCATGACTTCATTCCCTTTATGAAATTAAGACTTGAAGCAATGCAACCCACCTCCAATGCACTTCCCAACTCCTCCAAATCAGTATCATAATCAGATCCAAAACCATTATGCTTCCCATATGAGTAGGGTCAAAGTCAGTTTGGACATGGATCTTATCAAGAACAAGGGGGCGCATATAATGGTAACATTCAAATGGAGAATGCATTCAATATCAGTTGTAAAGTACCTTGTCCATGGGGAGGCCCTTTTCCAAGACATTATAGCCCTCAAGAGAAGCTTGAATTCATGGTTGAAGTGCTGCCTCATCTTACATAGTGGATTGAGGACATTGAGGCTTATGAGAAAAGTGTGAGACAACCTTGTCAATGGGTAATTCAATCACCATCTCCATGTCCTTCATTTTCTCTTTCTCAAAATTTATCATTTTGGCATGATCAAGAGTCAATCCCCTCAGTTGTTGCCCCAAGTGTTGATTTCTCTTCTCCATCTCCTAGTCTTCCACCTCACCTCAGTTCCTCTACCCTTTTCCCTTCCAAACAATCATCCCCTCCAAACAAATAGGAAATTCTACCTCCCTCCCCACTACAAACAATTACAAATTTGGTTGAACCCCAACTTGTCACTCCTCTTGCTTTCCCAAGTCCATGTTGGAAGAGACTCAAGAATCCAGTCAAGGAAAAAATAAATAAGTGCAGCCCAACAGAGAAGAAACGACAGACAATCTGAAGAGTTGGGATACCAAATTTGAGTTTACAAAGATCCCCTTGATGGTCAAGCCCATGGATGAGATCATATTTGAAGAGCCAGCGGTGGCTGAGGCTAAGTTTGTAGCAGAAGAAGAACAAAAAGAAGAAGAAGATCAGCAGTCTATCTTCTCTGAATGTAGTGTCCATGATGACACCCTATTTGAAGAGGATGATGATATGATCTAATTTACACAACCAGTTGAGGAGGAACTACAATTATCTCCAAGTCCCATTGAATAATAGTAGTTGGGAGAGATCAAATTAGAGTTGAAGTCACTCAATGAAGAAGGCATCATTAAAGATTTTTTTCTTTCATTTTAAGGTCCTGATTTGATTGATGAACCCATGATGGAGGAGGACCATACAATTTCAGAGGCTCCAAGTGTGGGGTAGGCTATAGAAGAACCTTTAGTTCTTCCTCCCACTTCATCCCCTTCAAGCTCTGATGTTGAAGAAGATTTTTATCTTTCAAACTTCATGTTTGAGAGTGAAGGGAGCCATGGTGATCAAGTTGTAGATCAAGAGGACACCATGGGGGAGATAGAGCATATGTATCAAGACAACAAGGAGGTAGACTGTCTGTCTGACTTAGAGGATTGCTTTGATAGAAAGGATCCTAAGTAAATTACATCATTTACTCCTTTATCATCCATCTCCCAAGCATATGATCCTTCTTCCATGGAGGAGAATATTCAAGTTCAAAGGCCTACACTTCACAACATCCCTCTGGAACCAAGGTTGAAAGATATGAGTCTTCCATGTTCATCACAGAAGAAGGCAGAGAAAAAGAAAGAGGATGTCATCATCCCTTTCACACCATCCATCCAGGAAGGTTAGCAATAAGACTCCATTCTTAGAGTTGAAATTCAAAGAAAGGGAAAAATTCAAAGGATCAGACCATGCCCAATCAGATACTTGGCTTCATTAGAGCCAATGGAGAAGCCAAAATTAGGCATGCCTACTTCAAAACATGAGAATGAGTATCAAAGCACCAAGGGTCACCATTAAAACCTCCAGGAGTCTAATGCAAATCATCTTGAGGAGGTATTTTCCATTAATGTTGATACCTTGTTGATATGGGTGGAGGACCAGCTTATATTCAGTTTTTCATTCATACAAGCATCCATATTTAGTGTTAAATAATTTGCATGACTACCCGTTTTGAGAAAGGGAAGCTACTTCTCCCTGCCTATAGTAGGATTTGTTTAGATTTGTGTCTCTCTGGTTAGTGTAGGAGTAGGTGCAGACTTTGTTGTCAGCATAAGTTCTTGTGCACACTCTACATGTCTCATTTGAGGTATGTATGATTTTTTCTTTATACATAAGTTTTTTTCACATTGCTCCAAAGGTGCATGAGGATAGGATCTTCAGTATTCATGGTAGAGAGACCTATAGTTGTCTGTAACAGTTGCTAAATTAAAAATAAAACAAATGTAGAGAAACTAAATTTTTTTTTCGAGGTAATCTATTTTTGAGACAGGTTCAGGGTCACCAAGTGCAAGCAATTGGGCTTGCAGCGGCTTGGGGATCAAGTTTTCAAAGCAAAAGGATCAGTATTAGGTCATCATTATTGACTCCATTCCCAATGGATGCTTTAAGGATATTGTTCCCTTCATTTAACAGGAATATTCCCTTGCGAGTCACCAAATTATTATCCATATTTCTCCCCCCTAGCAAAATTGGATCACCCATGACCCTGTGCAGGAAAGTAGTTCAATAAATGGCCCCATCGAATGAGCAATGTGCTTCAGATCCAACAAACAGGTTGTAGGAGGGCTCTGAAGTGGAATAACATGGTTAGAGAAGGAAGATGAGCACTGTTAAAGAACCAGAGGCACAAAGAAAAAGAAACGGTGAATATTTAAAGTCTTTGGGCTTCGCAAATGACTTAGAATGAGCCCCAAAATCGACTAAGTATGGAGGAGACAACAGAAGATACCAAGTGTCCAAATGGTGCACCTCCAAAAGTTAAATCCAAAGGGGTAGAATCAAACAAGTTCCAATCATGCATGGGTCTAGAGCCCCAAGAAATCACACCAGCCGTTGAAAATTCTTCTACTCAGCGAAGGGTGCCAAGTGTCTTAACGATGCACATTCAAAAGTGGGATCCAGGCTGGAGACTCAAACTTGTGCCAACCCTCCACGTAGCAAATGGTCAACAGAGGTAAAAAAGGAGATTAGAACCAAAATGACTAAGTATAGAGTACAGGTAGAAGGTGCCACATGTCTTAACGATGCTCCTTCAAAGGTAAAATCTTGAGCGGGTTTTCAAATGAGCACGAGCCTTCCACATGTACCAGATTTAAAAAAGGGACAGAGTCAAGGGTTGAATAGTTAAGGAAGAGGCAGGCCAGTGGAGGGAGCTAAATGTCAATAAGGCACTATTTCAAAGGTAAAATTTGGGGTGGGTTTCCAAAAAAGTGCCAAGCCGCCACATGTCCATGGTCAGACTTTTGGCCCCACTAAGAAAACAGACTTAGGAAAAATACAAAGAAGCCCAAGGAGCTCGCGGAAGCCACCACATGGAAATCTGGTGCTATTTCAGAAGATAAAGGTACAGGCTAAATCTCCAAGGTACGTGAGGCTGCCACATGGACCTGATACCGAAAAATCTTTAAAATATTGCGTGCCCACGACCCAAATATTCAAATGGCCATATCTTTTTACTAGAGACTTAGATTTAGGTGAGATAAGACTTTTTAGAAATTTCTCAATGCCCTCTATGCCATGGAAACATAAAATATCATTCTTAAGAGGATTTGGTTGGTGAAAATGGGAAAACATCTTTCAGGCCATTAATACAGAGCCCTATTTCTCCAACTACTAGATCTGATTCGATTTGATCCGTCCGAGAACCAGACATGACAGATTTGGGTGGATTTGAGAAAGGAATTGATTAATATTGGTTGAGCTTTCAAAGTAGGATTCAATGCTTATCTCTAGGTGGTTGAAGAAAGATTCAAATTTTTCCCTTTTCTCTCTCTTATTCTTCTTATATATTGTAGTGAAGGGGGCATATTCAAAGTTGTTGGTCATCATTTCTCCTCTGCCCCCTCTCTCTTTATTCCTTAGGGTAGAATGTGGAGTCTAAACCTCCTCTCATGGCTATGTAATGGTGTTTCTTTCCTCTTGCCCACTGATGATGTACTGTGTAACATTTTGGAGCAATAAAATATGTTTCGTGATACATCTGTCCATCCTTGTCTCATTTTATTCTCTTCTTACCTCTCGTTATTGTAGGGTATAGTGTACATATTCTAATGCTCATTTCAGGTCCTGGGAGTTGTGTTTAGTGGGTTTTGAAGTTGTGTATGTGTGAAATCTATCTCTAGTCTATGATGCATTCTGTCCACCCTCTCCTCTGCTCACCTCTCTCCACTTTAGGTGGTCGGTTCTTTGATTCAACCACTTCCTTTTCTGGTGTATCACCACTTAGTGTAGGCTCTTTGACCCTCTCTCTCTCTCTATTTTTCCTTGGAATGGTTGGATTAGGATAGAATAGGTTCTATCTATACTGGAGTATCTTGTGGCAGGTAGATTAGGAAACAAGAACCAACTTTCTCTGGAGGTCCATCTCAAGTTTTGCAAGTCCCATAGCTTGAGATATGGTCCCATGTTGTGCAAGCACACCAAATGCCCCAATTCACAATCAGGCTATTCGGGGGTGTTGTGATTCTGCACTAACAATAACTTACCCTTTTCCTTTAAGATATACATTCCCTTTTTACTCATATGGCTTATCCGATTGTGCCACATGCTTGTATCTTAATCTAAAGTAGGTAGAATAGAAAATGAATTAATAATATAGGTAGAAAAATACAATGATCCTACCTTCTTACCTCTTTCTATAAAAATATATCCCTTGGTAACTTTCCAAGATTCAACTGTGAGTGTAACCATGCAACCAATTTCACACAAATTTCCTCCAGAAATTAGATTTATTTTGAGGCTTGGAAAATGCTTCACACCTTTCAATATCCATGTATTTTCATTCTACAATTTGAGATGGGATTCACCTCTACCAGTAATATTGCATGGTTCATCATCTCCTAAATAAACATGCCAAAAATTACCTTAGACATAATTTCTAAAATAGCACTTATTAGGGGTTACATGGAAAGAAAATCTTGCATCTAAAACCCACAACTCATTTTTATTATCCAAGGAGAGAATTATGGAATCTTGCATTACCTCTTTTACAACCACATTTTACTCTTTAAATTTCTCTGGTCCATTCTCTTTTTTTTCTTTGAACCAATAATCCTTATTTGCATAACCTTTCTTTCCATAATTCCATTAGATTATACCTCTACCTATGGATTTAGAATGACATTCTTAGACTTTTATTTCCCATTATTATTCCTCTTGGGTCTCTCCTTCTTTCTTCCCCTACTTTCTATATTCAAAGAATTCCTAGATGATGATTCTCATGTGCTTTTCCCACATATTTCTTCATTCAGGATTATACTAACCACATCATCAAACTTTAAAAAATGAGTAGTAGACGTTGTATTACTAACAACCATTACCAAGTTATCCCAACTATCTAGAAAAGAGCATAATAATAAAATTTCTTTCACTTCCTCAAATGGAATACTAACTATTTTTAATTGATTTAAAATAGACCGTAAATCATTCAAATGACTTGATATAGATCCACCTTCTTGCATCTTTAAATTAAACAAGTTTTTCATCAAATAAAATTTATTAGAAGCATTAGGTTTTCCATATAAACTTGTTAAATATTTCATAAACTCTATTTTAGATCCTTCTTCGGGAATATTCAAAGCCATAGATGTTGTCAAGATCAATATTATAGATTCCAGAGGCTTTTTATCAAGAATTTTCCATTCTTCATCCATCATCTTTGTAGGTATTTCCTCCTCATCCAACGGTAAGTATAAATATTTTTGATATAGATAATCCTCAACCTTCATCTTCCATAATAGATAGTCACAACTGTCAAATTTATCTATGCTAAATTTTCCTTATTCTCCCTTTTCTTTTCTCCCACTCAATCATAAATACCTATATGAGTAAATCTATTAACACACACAACCCTCAAACAAAGATGCTCGGATACCAGTTGTTGGGGTTAGCACACCGGTTGTATAGATATATTAATCAAATCTAAGCATAAAAGCAATCAATATGGAAATAAACAAGAAGAAACAATACACAAGATTTAATGTGGCTCACCCAGTGTGGGCTATGTCTACCAAGAAATAGCCAATTTATTATCACTGAGGAAATACAATGAATATTTGCAATCTTCCACACCTTCTTGGATGACATGTACTTTCTTCTCTACAAATTTCTCTTTTTCTCTCTAAAGGAAACTTCTCTTAATTCTTAATGAATTCTCACTTCTAAACCCTAGCTTTATTCTTATATATACATCTACAATATTAGGGTACTTTAGCTATGGAATTAAAACAATTAGATTCACTTTACAACTAAAGATAGATCTAATTCCTGCAACTTAATTATAGTAGTTATGCACAGGAAACCGATGTCAGTTATCCTTAAAAAAATTTGGTTAGCCATAACTGATGTCGGTTCCCCCTTGCCTAACTAATACTAGTCAATGGGTGACCAATGACAGTTGCTCTGTATTCCATCAAGTTTAAAAAATCGTGTCAGTGAAGAAATTAAGCTCCACAACTCAACAAGTCAAACTCCTTATTTCCCCCAGTTGCATGACTAGTTAACTGCTAGTTAAATTTGGCATTCCCTATGAATTATTTCTAGATTTATCTCCTTAGTAATTTGTGCATGGAGATTACCATTCAAGAACTCAAAGGTTTATTTGTATTGAAACTTTAGAATTTCCTATGTTGGCCAATGGAAAATTAATCAACAAAATCGAATGACCATAACCACTTAAGTTTTTAAACTTTAAAATAAATGAAAAAAATTATTAATATAAAACTAACCGCATGGTCGAAGGCCATGGTGATTGTTTGTACAAATAATATGGTCTTAGACCATTTCGATAGAATTTACAAACCTTTGCTAACATCAACCTAGTGTTCGTTGATTTGTTTAATTGATCAAGTTTCCAACATTATACAATGACCATTACCTTACCTAATATGACTCAAAGAACACACCATCAATACATACCGACCTTATTACATTTTCTTTCTTATAGATGGATTTTTGATACTTTAACAAAGACTCGGATTTCCATTAGGTATGAAACCTCTTACCCACAAGATGGTGATAACACAAACTTTCATTAAAGATGAAAGAAAGTTAAAATCATCGTACTTATATAATCTAGTCAGTTGTATTAAACCATTAATGATAATAATATAGTATTACCTCAGGGATGTACATAAAACAAATATGATCTCTTCAAACATCATATTCGTAAACAAGTTCAACGTTATCAATTTAATAGCCAACATAGTCAAGTATGAAAAAAGTGTAAAATATATTACAACTTAAACAACTTGATAAAATATGAGGATTGTCAAATTATCCTCTACACCAGGAATGGAATAATGGAAACATTCAGATTTCATAAAATGAATTGTGATACTCGACAACTTGTGGGGCATGAATAAAAGTGTCAATGTGTTGTGATTACGAGCAGCATACCAAAACTATTCCCCATGTCCATGAGTTTTCCGATATCAGAGCTCATTTACAAAAAAAACATAATGAGAAGGGAGGGGTGTGACATACTTCCCCTATTTTAGAATCATCATCTCAATGATTAAATCTAGAATTGTTAATATATTTAATCAAAATTAGATAAAATATACTAATTTTTGTATCAAAATAATAAGCAGATTATAAATAAACTTGCAAGTCTTCAAGTTTTTAGAATTTATTACAAGAATTTGTTAGTTGTAACAACCCATTTTCAATTATTTTTTTCCAAAGGACATAAGTTATGACATTTTTTCATCCATTCAAACAATAATAATTATCAAATGTATAATATCAAGTGTCAAAATTTAATTTTTTATCACTAAAACAAGTGCGCAGAATCAGTTTTAATTTCATCTAGATTCCCTTAGGTTGCACTTTCTTCAGAAAATTTGTCCCATTATACCTTGCACTGAACTATTTCTAGAGAAAATTTTAGTGGCAAATATTCATTAATTCGCGAATATTCTAGTTTTTGAAATTTGAAATTGGCTAATAGTTAGGGTATAATTAAAGTTAAATTTGGGTACAAGTTAAATTTAGGGGTCGATTCGTCATTCCCATGAAATATAAATTCATTAAATTCTCTTTAATATAGTCAATCGGTAGTATATTTTATGCTCCTAGCCGATAGCATAAATTTTTTACCGACTGATAGTATTCATATGCTACTAGTTTATGTTATCAGCTGGTAACATAAAAATATTGTTATTTGGGAGCATTTTTTATGATACTAGCCAAGGCCCAACAACATACTATATGTTGTCAGCTAGTAGCATAAACATTTTCTACCAATTGATCTCATATAAAAAATCTACCATCTGATAACATTTAATAGTGATGTCGTGATGTTTAGATATTTTTCATTCATGTGAAAGATAATTTTCACATATTTGCTAAATATTTTCTAAGGATTTTATTCAGAGGGACCCTTAAAATTTTCCATGCCTTAATTATAATTAATTCCTTTAATGATTTTATCTTCCATCAATTGAATCCAACATAATTAAATATTTATAATCCGTATGATAACAAATCATAACCATGTGCAGTTGTAAGGGTCAACTAGATCTTCCCGATTTACCTTAAATTCACTCTACTTGAGTGTGTATAACTTGTATACTTTTAGTTAAACCTTTAAAAAGTTATGAGAACTATGTGTAAGTTCTAAGTGTCTACCTAAGAAACATACACATTGCACTCCATCCGGTATTTGACACATCAAGTTAGGGGAATGTTGTACAAACAATGTAATCAACTAGCTACACTAATTTGGCCAAAGATTCAAGCATTGATTTGCAAGCTTAGTTTGGTGACTGTGCACAAATCAAAAAAACTTTTCTTTCATCACTGCACAACCATCTCTACACAATTATATGGATTTCATTTCATTTTTTTAAGAAATTAAGTTTCAGATTTGAAGAAGTAGAAACCATGAATCACCCTTCTAATGAAAGGATCATGTTAGTCCCGTCTTAGATGCTTATATGAAAGAAAGTGACCACACAATGATTTTTCATCATTATGTCCTCACTACCATTCCTGTAGCCATCCTAAGTTGGCACGGGTAGGATACTATCAAAAGGGCGATGGGACATAGCACCTACACTTCTTTTACACTTTTAGTCGTCTATGAAAGATAAAGTAGATAAGTTCATCTTTACGACACATTACAATGTATATTTACAAGATATTAGTTTCTTGAAAGAGGGTGATAGTAACTCCACAGGTTACTATCTTTTATTGTTCATATTTTTGAACTAACGCAACATAGTGTTTGTCATTAAATATAGGTTTAGTTAACCATGTCTTGTATAGAGTTGATCCATTCATTACTTAATAAGTATAGACCTCAATCTCATAAGCATATCAATTAATATGATTAGCCTATTTTATTTAATAAGGTGCAATTATAAATTTACATTTTTTTCATCATGTAGTTGTATTTATTATTATATGTTTGTCCTTCAACGAAATTTTTAATCTCAAATGCATCCATAAAATCAGTAATAAATGCATACCATAATATCAATTAACTTTACTTATATTCAGTTGTAAAGCAACATATACATACTTTCATATCTATCAAAATACAATATAAGACAACGAAGTATTTTATTAAAGCCTAATAAGGATAACCCTTTATTTTCATAAATAATGATATATAATTCATTATGATAGTACATTAAGAACAATTCCCATTAAACAACTTGCGAAGATAGTTCATTCACATTAACAATTAAATACAACAATATTACTGGATATTAAAAAAATATTATATGATGTAATCATGCGTAAATAATCCAATCAGTCACTTCATGAATGTAATTCCTTCCTACAAAATATTGGAGAGAGAAAATGTATATATGGGTCAGTTCAAAGAACTAGCACAAGTTTACTAACTCATATTCTTGTTGTATTTAAATGAAATAATAGAATGTGTTAAGGTTAACTTAACCAAAACCAAATAAACTTCCTAGTTTATTTATAAGTTAACTATATCATACTCAAATGAAATGTTACTTCATATTGGATGCTATGTTTTCAAACAATATAAGAATTCAAATTAATATTCATATCTTTCAGATTGAACAAATATTGTACCATTGCAAACATCTATTACAATAAACAAGAATAGGATTTACATCTACATCCTTCAATACCTATTCATACTTTGGTTTCATACAATATATTTACAATGTCATATCATAAGATAACCTTCAACTAGGTATAAACATTTGGTTATGCTCAAGTGAATGAACATAAACTAACTCGTATTATTCATTCTCTGTATTTGACTAATGCCTACAACTAGAATCATCTAACTATATTTATAGTCAAGTATTCAAACAGATATATGCATGTCCTTTAAAATCTTACTCAATATTTATTATTCCCATCATTAATACAAAATAAATGAAATAAAAACAAAACTTTATAAGGAATTCCTACATTCTCGAATAGTTGTTCAATTGTCATCCCTTAAACAAGAAATCAAGCAGTCCTATTTCTACATGGTAGCCAATCCATTACTATAAGTCATGTAAAGTTCAATGATGACTTTAATTTTAAAACATTTTAATAAATGCAAATAACATCTACTTACTATAATGTTATCTATCCATAACTATCCAGTGCCCGAAAGAGAAGGAGTAGCTTCATGGTTCACAATTTTAGAGAATCTCAATAACGATTCATATAATCAGTTATGAAGGAACTCTAACGTGCACATAAAGTCATACCCATTAAAAGACTATATAGACAAGTAGTGAATAGCAACATCCAAATGAGGACTTAAAATAAGAAAAATAACCCACATACCTATATCTAATGAGAGATATCTAATATAAAATGAGATTTAATCCCTTCAAATGGCTCTAGTTTAAATACACTAGTTACAAACTAGATACAACTAAGCCCTTTATGGGTTATGAAATCCTTTTAATTTAACCAGATTAACAAGAAAAATATCATATGTGGAAATAAGTTCAAATTCTCAATGAAACCCAAGATTGATTTTACTCAAGAAGGGAGAGAACCCTTTCAACTGATATTAACAACAACCCAAAAGGATCTAAATATTATTCTTAAAATCAAAGAAAATATTAAAACCAACCAATACAAAACAGTCATCTCCAAGAGAGAGTTCAAGATTAAAATGTACTCTTTAGTCATCAATGGTCTTTTTAAAAAATACTGGTGAGAAATCTCAAAATAAACTATATTCTATATTTGCCTATTATATTGCTACCCATCATGCAAAATCAAAATGCAAATAAAAACTCACATTATCAAGAAAACCCATTTCATTTTCTAACTTAGCTTGGAATTCCTTTCCAATTCATCACATTAAGAATAAGCAAAACATTCTATATTTAGAACAAATCATTCAAAAGAAAAAAACTTTTTAACATCCAATACTCAAGCATACATTTCCCAAAACAAAATGACCATCAGCAAGCTCTAACGAGTTGGTTAAAATATACAATTTGCATGCATATTTTCCAAACAAAATAACAGACCCAAAAAACCCATTTTCTTCCTGATTATTTTTTCTTAATTTATTTTCAAAATTTTTATAATAAAATCAAATAAAAAGTTCAATATTTCAAAACCATAACATGTTCCACATTTCATGTTAAAAGCAACAAAATTAGGAGAGAGAAAACCCATGCCTGGTTTTCTCTTGGTATTTTTTCTAATATATTTGCAATTTATAGCTTGAATGTTTCCCATAAATCCCATAAAACTTTCAAACATAGCTTTTAAATACAATAACACCATTAAAAATAGCTTCATAGTTGCATACGTAGACAAGAAAAATATTTCCAAAAATATCTCCTTCAAAACCTCCATGTGAAGCTTCCTAGTAGACCAAAAAACCAAATGGATTCAAAATGATGTGAATGAAGGAGTTGCATGTTTTGGCTTCCTTAATAATCTATCAGTTCCCAAGGAACCATATCTATTCAATGTTATTAAAATTTCCAATGCCACATCGTGGCTCTTAAACCCAAAACCCCTTTTTCATGCAATATGGTCTACGACCATTCAAAACTTTAAACAATATCAACTACCTTATTATATGCATCATGGTATGTGACCAATTTTCCAATAATAATCATTAAACAGTTACCTTTCCAAATGGTATATGACCTTTATTGAAACATTCAATATTAATAATTATAAGGGGTCAATGACCATAGTTAAGACATCGACATTATTTTCCAAGTAGTCCAAGACCAATTATTCATAACATTAAACTTTAAGTAATCTCCAAACAATGTGGTTTAAGACCATTAATCATTAATTAGTTTCATCAATTAATTGTTATGTGGTTTAATACAAATCATCATAAACATTAAACAACAGATTTCAAATAAACTATTCAAATGCATTCATGTAATGCAAACTAGAAGGTGGTCATTGAAAAGAATACTTTCAAACATAAATGATATATATATACTTACACACACACACAACACACACACACACACACACACACACACACACACACACACACACACACACACATATTAAATTAAAATTTTATAATTAAATAATTCATTATCCATCAATCACTAGATCAGCTATCGAAAACATATTTTCACTTTGTCGCATTACCATGTTTTTTGACGTTTATTGTCGTAACTTAATCAAACTTACAATGAAAAATACATTAAATATGAGGTGTGACAGCACATGTGACTCATAAAAATTCTTTGGCACCATCGAAAACATGTCTAGTTAAGCTATATCTTCATGTCTAATTCACACCAAGGGAGTTTTTAGTCTATAGGGTGACTACTCACTCCTAATTCAATTTGATTCTCCACCATGATGTTTCAAAGAACCCATATCTTACACTGACTACCTATGTCTTTTATCATTATTTTCCTTTCACTAAGTCCCCTATGGTGTGTATGAGGATCACTCTTCCTTCTTTCTTAAGAATAGGTTTACTTTCCCAATATGCTTATGGAATCTTATGCGGATGTTACACTCATGCCACTCATTATGCTTTCTCATCACTAATCACACAATAATTTCCTTAATACATCATCCCCACTATTCTAAATGTATCGTAATCACACCTATTTTAGTTTTCTTATCATACATATTACTTACCAATTTCAACAATCAATATACATCATCTAAATAATGACAATGTGTACATCATAAGCTAATATAGAACCACATCAAAATAAAATCACATATATATAACAATCATGATATCACTACATATATCTATCCATATCATCAATTATGCTCCAAATCTAATAACCATTATGCTGAAAACAATTTTCTATAATTCCAAAATCTCTCTCTCCCTCTCTCCCTCTCTCTCTCTCTCTCTCTCTCTATATATATATATATATATATATATATATATATATATATATATATATCGATGGAATCACCTTTTGTGTATTCACCAATCCTCATCACTGCTTTAAAAAAACATAGGAGCTTAAGAGCTTGAGGGTCCTCTAGTATCGTCATGATCTTTAGACCATGACCTTGCTCAATAGTGCACCAATCACTCACATAATGTGGTATTCTCTTCCAACATCTATGCCCACTAGGCCTAGGACTACATTAATATCATCAAAAAATCCTATGCTAACTCATCCCTAAGCTAGGGATCGGGATTCAATGCATGCTCTTATTATCTCTCATCCCTATCACTCGGTAATATCATGCATGTGGCTACTGCCACCATAACTAGACTAAAAACATACATGTGTTCACCCACTATATTGTCCACATACTCAAGTTTACCTCCAGTCACCACATCACTCAAAATATTGTAGATCAATGCCCAAACATATGCATCAATAATGAGGTCCAATAAGCATCACTTGCAATCATCAAAACATATATATCAAAACCTAACAAGTCAACAACATTATTTCTACCTATCACTAATAAAATCTCAAACATGAATTGTGGACAAGGAGGTAAGTATGAATTTACTTGAAGTATATGTTGGAGCTCTAAATTGCACCCTACCCCAAGTCATAGACAACCTAGAATCTTGAGGCTACATGGGAATATGTCCAAGTTATGGCACCTTACAAACCAAGACAGACCTCTGGAGAAGGCTAGCTTCCTCTACCTATTCCTAATGCTAAAAATACTCCTAGAAAGGTAAATGAAGCTACCTAACACTAACCTATAATTCCAAGGGATCATGGAGAGAGGAAGATGCATAAAATTAAAATCCTAAGCTAAGGGGTGGTGATAGCACTAGAAAATGGGTTGATCACTCTCCACGAGGGGAAGGAAATAGAGAAAACATGGGAGAGAGGGAAGAAATATGTGCCACAGACAAGAACCATACAACTTCTCCTTTCCCACATAAAAAAATGGAACCTACAAGAAAGAAATATGCACAACATGATAAACAAATGAACAAAGAGGAAAGATATAATACAAGGAGAAGAGAGCAGACATATGTTCCATAAATCCCAATTTTATTGTTAGAAATATGTATATACCATTACATTCCTGGAAGAAGGCATGAGTACATTTCAGGGAAAAACTCTGAGGTTTGGAACTCATGGGAATTTAGAAAACATTTTGGCATGGTGTTGTTACAACAAATAGAACTCTTTCTTGAAACAACACCATGCTAAAATGGTGGTTGAATTCCCATGAGTTCTAGACCTCAAAATTTTTCCCTGCATTGTACTTGCACATTCTACCAGGAATGTAATGGTCTGTGCATATTTCAAAAAATAAAATTAGGATTTGTGGCACATCTATCTACCCTTTTCTCATTTTATTTTATCTTGCCTCTTTGTTCATTTTTTGCATGTTGTGTGTATTTCTTACTTGCAGGTTTAATTTTTTTATATTGTCAATGTGTGGGAAACTTCAGTCTACAAGGTTATTTAATGTGGCACATATGTCTTCCCTCTCTCCCATTTTTTATCTCTTTTCTTCTCCTTTTGAAGAGAGATCAACCCATTTTTGGTGCTATCACTGCCCCTTTTAGCTTAGGATTTCCCTTTCATGCATCTCCTTCTAACTTTGTTCCCTTAGAATGATTAGATTAGGATTATTTAGATTTACTTTTTGTTGTAGGATTATTTTTAGCATTAGATTTAGGTAGAGGAACCAACCTTCTCTGGAGGTTTGTCTCAGTTTGCAAGTCCCACAACTTGGAGATAGTCCCATTTTACAAAAATTAGGGGTCTGTAATGTGTAAATCGTAGGGTGTTACTTTTTTTATAACATTTATGGCACAATCGGTGGGAAAAAATTGTTGGGGCTCAAAATTACACCTTGTCCCAAGTTATGGATAACCCAAGATTTTGAGGCAACATGGGATTGTCTCCAAGTTATACTTTTCCTTGTGAACTAAGATAAACCTCTTGAGAAGTATGGATTCCTCTACCTATTCTTCATGTTAAAACTACTCCTATAAATGGAAATTTAGCTACCTAACACTAACCTATAATTTCAAGGGACTAGGGAGAGAGGAAGATGCATAAAATTAAAATCCTAAGCTAAGGGGTAGTGATAGCACCAAAAAAGGGGTTGATCACTTTCCACAAGGGGAAGGAAAGAGAGAAAACATGAGAGAGAGGGAAAAAATGTGCCATAGATAAGAACCATGTAGATTCTCCTTTCCCACACATTAACAACACAACAAAAATGGAACCTGTAAGAAAGAATTACACATAACATGCCAAAAAATGAACAAATAGGCAAGATACAATAAAATGAGAATAGGGCAGATAGATGTGCCACAAAGCCAAATTGTATCACTATAAATACACAGACCATTACATTCATGGTAGAAGGTGTAAGTACATTTCAGAGACAAACTTTGAGGTTTGGAACTCATGGGAATTCAGCCCCCATTTTCACATGGTGTTGTTACAACAAATAATTCTCTTTGATGCAACGACACCATGCCAAAATCATGTTCGACTTCCCATGAGTTTCAAACCTCTAATTTGGTCTCTGTATAGTATTCTCACCTTCTTCCAAGAATGTAATGGTCTATGCATATTTCAAGAAATAAAATTAGGCTTGTGGCACATTTGTCTTCCCTTTTATCATTTTATTGTATCTTGCCTCTTTGTTCATTTTTTGCATGTTGTGCATATTTCCTACTTGTAGATTCCATTTTTCTCTATTTTCAATGCATGGGAAAGTTTAGTTTCCATGGTTCTTATCTGTTGCACATATTTATACCCTCTCTCCCATGTTTTCTCTCTTTCCTTCTCCTTGTGGAGAATAATCAACCCCTTTTAGCTTAGGTTTTCCCTTTCATACATCTCCTTCTAACCTTATATTTTATTTCTATTGCAGGATTATTTTTAGCATTAGATTAGAGGGACAAGCCTTCTCTGGAGGTCTATCTCAGTTTGCAAGTCCCATAACTTGGATACAGTCCCATGTTAGCAAAAATTAGGGGTTTGTAATGTGTAAATCCTAGGGTGCTACTTTTTTCTATAATCGTATAGAAAATCTTTTTGATATGATTGTGGGAAATAATATAATTAAAATTGAGATTTTAGGTCTTAAATACACTTGGAGAAATAAAAGAATGGGAGCTAAATTGATTCAAGTGTGTCTTGACATGGCTGTTTTCTTGGTGGATTGGACCATCTTATGAGATTTCAAGCTTTATTCTCTCCTCATAGTTGGATCTTATCATAATTTGATTGTGTTCAACTTGTTTGATAAAGAGGTAAAAACCCATGCCCCTTTCAAATTTGAAAAAATGTGGATGTCACATCCTGATCTTTATGATAGAATAAAATATTGGTGGGGTATTATTATAAGAGGATATGCATAGTTTATTTTTGTTCAAAAATTGAAGAATTTCAAGAATAAATGGAACAAGGAGGTATTTGGAAACATTTTTGAAAAAAATAGAAGATAAAATAAGATTTGTCTGCTTTAGAAAAAAGGGTTGTGGACAAAGGTATGGATGTGGATTATTAATACCTTGAAAAAGAGATCATGTTTGATCTCCCCATGATAAAATCTACAAAAGAATCTTACTAGAGACAAAAATCTTGATCTCTCTGGCTCAAGGAAGGTGATAAGAACACCAAATATTTTCACATGATATCCCTACACCATAGAAGAAAAAATAGAATTATTAAATCACTACTAAGGATGGAAAAGTGAGCATGAACATAAATATCATCAAGAATGAGGTTGTTACTTTCTATAAAGACTTACTGAATGGAGACTCCACACAAGATGAGGAATTTATTAACAGGTTTATATATAACATTGCTTCTAACTTTTTCCACTATATTACTTTCATGAAGATAACGGAAGAATCCACTTTAGAAGAGATTCAAAGAACAATATTGACAATAGAAGGTGATACATCTCTAGGCCCAAATGGTTTCTCAGATAGTTTCTTTCAGAGATACTAGGAAATTTGCAAGTATTATCTTCTTTGTGCTACTAATGAATTCTTACAAAAGTGTAAAATAATCAAGGAGATCAATAAAACATATATTGGATAAATCCCTAAGATGAAAGGAGTTAAGGACTTCAAGGATTTCAGACCCATTAGTATCTCGAATGTGTTATATAAGATTTTCACCAAAACTATTTCCTCTATAATTCAGCCTCTTCTCCCTCATCTCATCTCTAACCAACAAGGGGTTTGTGAAAGATAGGATTATACAGAATGGAATTATCTTTGTGCATAAGGAAATTATCTTTATGGATAAATGCAATAAGGAAGGTATGCTTTATAAATTTGACATAAATTAGGCCTTTGATAGAGTTTCATCGAATTCTTAAATAAATTTCTGAAGAAGTTTGGTTTTAATTATCACTTTAGGAAAATTTTGAGGACTTACGTATCTTCTCCTATTTCTTCCATCATTATTAATGGGGCTACTACAGGAATTTTTAGCAGAAGCAGAGGCATTTGGAAGGGAGATCCTCTCTCTCCTCTCTTGTTTATTCTAATGGTTGAAAGCCTCAATACAAATACTACGGTTGATGTTCAATCTAGTTATCTCAAATGCTTCAAACTGTTTCCATATGATCTCAAAGTTTCTAATCAACACTGTTTTGATGACATAATTTATGTCATGATGGCATTTTTGGTTGAAGCTAGGAGACTAAAATCTCTCCTAATTGACTATGAAGAAGTCTCAGGTCAGCTAATTAATTTTGGTAAAATATCTATCATTTTTTAAAATACTCTAGCCTATAGACAAATCAAAATTTCAAAATTTATTAGATGCAACACCAAGAATATTCCCTTTTCATATCTTGGTATGCCCCTTTTCACCAAAAATATTCCCATGGATGTTAGGAATTCATTAATTGAATGCTTTCAAAGAAAGCTTGCTGGTTGGAAAGGAGTTGTTCTTTCTCAAGCTGGAAAGTGTTTACTCATTAAGAGTACCCTCTAGAATCTCCCCATTTACCTTATATCAATTTTCGAGATTCCTAGTGGGATCATTGAAAAAATTGAAAGGAATCTAAAGCAATTTATTTTGTCGAGAGTATAGAAAAACAATATAATTCCTTTGGTATCATAATAAATTGTTTGTCTTCCTAAAAATGTGGTGGGATTGGTATTAAAAATATCATATGGATGCACAAATCCATGATCACAAAAAAGGGTACAAACTTATTAAATATGAATTCACATGGACCTTTATTATCATAAATAAATATCTTGGTTCATCTAAAGATCTTGAATGGCTCTCTAAGGATTAAATTACCTCTGGATCTTCTTTTTGGAATGTTATTGTAAACTTCATGAACCTTCTTCTTAAAGGAGGTTGGTAGAAGTTTGGAAATGGTAAATACATTCACTTTGGGAAATATAAATGGATAACTCATCTACCTCTCAATGATACTAAAGAAGAATATTATATTGATGAGAATTTTACAGTTCACATTGGAGAAAACGTAAGTGACTATATCAGCAATAATGTCTGGGTTCAGCTACATGATTATGGTATCTCTTCGGCTCAACATGTTAAGGAGATCCAAAATATTCTCAACAGTTAGCACCTATGTCTTGTGGAGAACCATGATGAATTTATTTAGGAGAACAATTTTGATGGATCTTACTCAGTAAGGTCTAGTTACTTGCTTCTTTCTAAGATATAACCTTCCCATTTTGATTTGAATAAAATTTTGATAAAATAATTAACCCCCAAGATCAATATTTTATTTTGGATTTTGATCTTAAATAAATATCTAATTGTTGAGTAGACAATATTGTCCTGAGGATAAGACACACATAGGATTCATGCAAGGGAACAAGGTGTACTTAAAGGAGTGGAAGAATAGGGAAGGAAATGTGTGCTAGGAAAAGTTGATTCGGGACTCAGCCATTTTCATGGATGCAGGCTATTTTTGTAAGTTAACACATGGAGCGCACATTGGGATAGAGAATTATGTGAAATTTAAATACTATTTTTGGAATGAGCGTCTGATAAGCACCATGCATGAGTTCAAGAGAATAATAGGATTACTTCTTCAAGTTAAATATAGGATGTCTATTATTATTGCACTTGCATGTGTGCATGTTATTGTAAAGGCGTATGGATATTATCAGCATGTGACCTATTTTGGGAAGTTCATAGGTGGTGAAGAGAAATTCCCCACCCCTATAAATATGTAGTGAAGAACTATGTATTTAGTTAGAGATACAGAGTAGTGAATTATGGTAGAGTTATGTTGTTGGATTTGATGCACGCATAACTTATGGTTATGCTTTGTAATGTAAGAATATTCTATGTAATTCAGTGTTTAATATAATGGATTATATTAGTTGGATAATGGTTGTAAACGTGATTGTAACTAGTTTTTACATGGTTAAACTTATTATAGTTATCGTTTAATTCATGATTTTTTAATATCTAGATCTGGAATATGCTATGTGGAAATTTTATGATTATTTATGGTTTTGAATATGGTGTATCTTCATTACACTAACATCCTGCACAAAAAACTCTAAAGAGGGTCCTAGTACCTTTGTGCGCTTTAGGTGAGTGCTCAACTCAGGCTAGGTGATGTGCCAGTGCGCCTAGGTTTTTCTAGGTTTTATATACTAGATTCTAGGTTGCATCATTGACTATCAATAATTGAGTGAAGAGAGGAAAACACTTTCCAAATAGATGTATTATTTGTAAAAAATTTGAAGAAACAGTAAATCATCTCTTCTTGCATTGCCCTTTTTCCAATCTGTTGGGAATTTCTTCTTTAACTTCATGGGAATCAAATGGATTCTCCGTGATTCTATAGTGTCTTCCTAGGAATAATGGGACTTCCCTTCCAAAAATGCATTCATTAATAATTTGTGGATAAATTATTTTCCTCACATTATCTGGAACATTTGGAGAACCTACAACTTTTCTATCTTTGAAGATAAGAATAATTAACTTCTCAGAATCATTAATGGACTTGTGAATGAAATTAGACAAAAGTTCTTTCTTCAAGCCTCCTTAAAAGACTTATCAATGCAATGAGGATAGAAAAATCCTTGATAAATGGAACCTCAATATTTCCTTTATCAATTTTCAATAGAAATATGTTTTTATCAGTGATCGTATCAAATGGCACCCTCCCCCTAAACAATGGCTTAAGATCAATTATGATGGAGCTTCTAAGGGAAATCCGAGTAAGTCAGGTGGTGACAGATGCATTACAAATGAGAAAGGACATATTATTAAATTTATGTTTTCCCTATGGGAATAAACTCTAATAATTACTCTAAATTTATTTCTTCTCTGTGGGGGCTTAGGCTGGATAGTGAGCTCAATGTTAGCAATCTAATTATGTAGGGTGACTCATTAAAATTTCCTAACAAGAACTAATCATGTAATTTGGTCCATCAAAATAATAATTGAAGAGACTTCCCATATCTTGAACACCTTCCAAAATTATATTGTGCAACATACTTACCGGGAGGGTAACAAGATCGCCAACATCAAGGCGAATATTGGTGTTAATCTCAATAATTTGCAAGTATGGGAAGTTGACGATACTCCTCCTTGAATCTCCAAAAGTATTATCAGTAATGAAAATGTATAATAATACACACATGAATTGGATTTGAATCGTGTGATAGATCAAGCTTATGCCTTTAAAATCCCTCTTTTTTTCAGCCAAATTCACTAAAGGGTTTTTTAGTAGTGTGCGGTCTATTTGGAGGATTTTTGCTAATATGGGCGGGGAGTGATGTAGATTTGAGCCAGTAAAAATTGTTGAATGGAAGAAAAATGTTGAACTCTGGAGAATTCTGAGAAGAGGGGGTTTCACCAATTTTATGGAAAGGGTAAAATTCCATGACCTCCTTTTTCAAAAGAGTTTGTTAAAAATGGAAGGAAAGGAAATTTTCCTATAAATGAAAAGAGTTTCAAATTAATGAATATGTCATTTCCTAGGTGACAGGTCTGCATAGAAAAGGTTTGAAGTTATTTAGTAAAAACATTGATAATAGGTTGGAAGAACAAAGATTCTTGAATAATGGTGAATCTATAGTGCACAAAAAGGGGGATTCATTTGTGATTCTCTAACTCCTCCATATAACAATCTCAAGTTGTTAGTGATGAAATTCATCACACTTGAGGGTATATTTACGATAATTCCTAACTAACATGTTATGTTTCTCAATAATTTTTGTAGGAAATGTTTGGTTATTTTTCCATTCTTCATCCTTCATTCATTAGAACATTCTTTAAATATTTTTAAATGGGGAAGAAGAGCCTACCCCTTACATCATGTAGTGATTTTGATGTTGTACATGTTTTTTGACTACTCAATCCTTCATCCCCAACCCTGGTCCCTTTTCCCCCCAATATTCCCCTTGTTCCCCCTTCCTCTTCCTCTCTTCCCACCTCCTCCCTCCCCACCTCCTCCCTCCCCACCATTTCTCTCCCTACTTCTTCCTCTCTTCCCACCTCCACCCTCCCCACCTCTACTCTATCATCCACCTAGTTTCCTTCCTCCATCCCTCCCGTCTATTCCCCCTTCTCTAGTAAAAGTTTCCAGGATCTCTCTCTGAACAAGTCTAATAGAAAGAAATTGCCAAAATATTATACTAAGTATGAGGTCCTTACTCCCCCTATCATTAGGGATGAAGATACCATTCTTATCCTTCTCTGCATAATAAAAAAGGGCCCTGAACACCTCTCTACTAATGACCTGAAGGCTAGAGATGAACCTCATCCAAATATATAATATTAAATCAATCAAGGGTAATATTGAAGGTTTTAGGCTCAAAAATGACAAAGGTAAGGTTGATAAGAGGAAATTGATGGATATTTGTAAGTGTGTCATGAAAATCTAAAAGGACATGGAAATAATAATGTCTAAACAATGTGATATCCTTAGAATCTACAAGATCACTATCAACTTCCTTTCTCTCATTATTTATAAATTTAAAGACCAAAAAGGAAAGGGAAAAACTAAAAAAGATACTAGCCTTAGTGACATCAAAAAGGAGTTTGATAATGTTAAGAAGAGATTCCAGAAGCTCATGATATAATATTGTGTGACTTCTTACTCCTTGTGTTTTATAAGAGTGCTTTTACCTCTCTGATGTGAAGTTGTTGATATTGTGATGATTATCTACTTACTTCTTGTTATTTTGGGCTTCTTGTTGACTAGATGTATTTTTCGGCCTTGTTTTGGATTCTTATGCATTGTATTGAATATTTAGGCTTTGATATTTTTGTAATTGGGTAGGGTCCCAGCAAAAAACCATTTATCCTCAATAAAAACTAAAATCTCAAACATTATAAAATACTTATGTTATGTGAATACCACCACCATAGCATCTCTCCTACAGGAATCTCTTCCTTCCTTGAATTCTCCACCCATGGGTAGAGTTATCTATACACCACCTACTTCTTTGGGTGTCTCATCACCTCCCAGATCACCAACCATAACAAGAAATAATATCACACACTAGGTTTCTTGTTATCACTCTACGTACATTGTGGTGCATCCCACATCATTCAAATCACTCAAAATAACCACAATATATACCTCATAAGTTGGTGGGGTAAATAGCTTGTATGAGATTGGCATTAGTTGAGCCCCCTCTTTGTAATGCATGTGATTTTATCTCCTCCATAAATAAGGTGTCAAAGGAACCTCCTTAATGATCCTAAAATGTCACATCACTTTCTCATACTAAAATAACTCCCCTTGGTGGTTAAATCGATCTTCTAACCACTTGGTGTGTTACATCTTCCACATATCTATGACATCCTCTGAAAACCCTCTAAAATCACTATATGGTATCCAAATGATATCTCATTATGAAAAACTATTCTAAATAGATATATATGTCATCATATCAAACCATTTTCACCCTAGCATGATCCATCTCATAGAAACAATCTCTAGGTATGCCTAGAATATATGTGGCCCACCAACTAGTTATAAAACCATAATATGCTCAGAAGACCAAACATGTGAAAATGTAATGACTATCATGTCACCATGGTGCTTCTCTAATGGGAACCTATAGAGATCCCAATACAAATGGTCCAAGATATAATGGCCCCATACATATCGTGTCCCATGTCCCTCTATATCCTGACAAATATGCCTCATCTTGTATGATATTGATAGTTTGCCACCATTTATTACCAAAAAATATGCAAATGTATTTCCACAGTTTTGGAAAATAAAAATTCATAACAATAATCAAGGTGATCAAGGGCTCGCCAATACCATTGCACCCCACCCAAAATCATTTTTCTTTCCTCGTATGGTATGTCATATATGGGGTAAAAAACTACACCCTCTCACGTATAATAAGTAGCTACAAAATCTTATAAACATCCTCTAATATAATAGTCATTTCCCCTATCAAGATCAAAAATTTATAAGTATATGTATTCCATCGCTAACACAATGCAGTGATCAAATTCTTATTTAGGGGCAATTCCACCAACCTATCCACATGTCTTAATATGGCCCTATCTAATATATCCCAACTCACATCATATAGGACCAATGCAAATAATGCCATCATGATGACCTCTTAGAAACTCTCATATATGTATATCTCTATGAAAACATAGATAACATGAACCAAACATTGTATTATTACATCTAGTAGCATAAAACATCATCATACATCAATCAAATCTAAACCACTTATATAATCAACATACATATCATCATGTTCTACTACCCAAGTCAGAACCATACACCTTAGGTTGGGACTATACATTTCTATATGGTTCTCCCCCAAATCAAAAATTGGACCATTTGGTACAGTTTCATCCGGAAACGCTAAATTGGCCAAAATCACAAAAATTCAAAAAACCAAGAAAATCTATATTATTTCATGAAAAAATCAACATTATTCACATTTACCATCTCATGGGTAGTTTGTGCCTAAATGAAATCTCCCAACTATTCAAATTCTTATTGCATAGCCTCTCTTATGGATGACATCTTCTTAGGCTTAAATCTCCTATCGCTTTCAATCACAATAAAAAAAATGAAAAGTACTTTTTACTTTTCCCCATTACTATTTATAGTAACAATTACTTGTGACACTAAGAAAACTACCTTACTACCTACCCTAATGCTCCAATCACACCTTCAAAATGGTGTAATCTATATCTTGGGCCATAATTACCTATTTTACACATCGTTTATAAAATTGTGATCACAATCATAACTGCTTCCACGTTGATGCATCACAACACTGTATTGCATACCCTATGAATTTTTGTGCAAGATTTTCTCCAACAACTTTAAATCAAACTCTATTACACACATACTAATTTATTACCTCTCATCAATCATGGTATTAACTATTACAAATCACACCACTAATAGCTCAATTCTTATCACTACATTCCATAATCTCTGACTTACTCCCATCTCTTCACTTTCATCTCAAGAAACACTATTTCACACTCTCCCTTTTTCTTAAAGGGGGTTACTCTATAAGATGGCCATATAAGGTTTTTTACTCCTCATTTTTCAAATAAACAATCAATATCCAACATATTAATCATACAAGGTTATCCTCCTTCACACACATTACACATGAATCAAGTGAGGATGTCTATGTAAGGCCACATTTATCTCTATGTCACATAATTCAATATAATTTCATCATCTAACAGTCAATCCTGATTACAAAAGTGTACCTGGAACTGAACACACATATTTACAAACATGGAACACCATTGTTCTTGTTATAAATGTAGGTGGGAAAAATAAAATATTCAAAATTTACCAAATCACTAATACTATAGTTTATAATAGTACATCCCATATAGTTACATGGATGGGGAAATGAGACATCATTTCCTATTCACCTTATAGGGGTTTTAAAGATATATGAAACGTAGATCCATATATAGTGGGTGACTAGAAAGCCATGTAGCACTCTTCCCTTGGTTTCATGCTGCATAATTCCCACATTTCTCTTAAGATAAACAACTCATTGGAGTTTTGATTAGCCCCAACTCTACAAACATTCTAAGTATGAATCTCCATGTCTTCAAACACTTCTTTTTACAACTGTAACATCCCATTTTTTATGACTACAACATGTTTCTCCCTTATCTTCATGTGGGTCAGTCGATGAATCATATTGTTTACTATGCATGATTACTTTCTCTCGACACACTTGTAGTTGTTATTTCTTCAACACTCTTTTAGGTATGACTTTATTTTCCTTTACAATAATAAATTTCATTCACTAGCATAAAGAGGGGAAAATGTAGACACCAAAATTTTCACAAAATCATTATCACATCATTATTTTATTATGTTTTGATATACATGAGTTTTAAATATTAAAACAAGGTTTTAATGGCATCAATATTTTTTTATTACTCTTTATGGCTTTATTTAACCCTACCTCTTACTATTTTACATTTTTTTTTTGATTCTAATATACCTTATATAGATCTTTGGTGCTTCCATTTTACTATTTTTTTGTATTTAAGATTGGTCCAAAACCATACAACAAGTTCATAACCATACATACGGCCCTGACCCTTCTGTATGGTCTTGACCCCTCTTACTTTAAGGTTATTTTCTCTTTGTATGCCCATTTATTACTCTTTTATATTTCAAAATTTATCTTCTAGGTCGGCCTTTCCTGCCACTAAGGCCCAAGTTTCAAAGTAAGAACTCATACACACACACACACACACACAATTCTAATGTAGGATTTTAACATCTACAAAATGTATATCTATCTACCATATACTGAGCTAAAGGAGAAAGAGGTACATATGCATAATTCATACACATCAGAGGAGGGAATAAATATGATTTTTTCATCTACACACAAGGGATTTTATTGAGATGAAGTAGCATATCCCGCTATCGATGTTGAGGCATAGGAAAATCTGGGTCAAGGGATAGTTTCATGCACATCATCAAAAAGAAAAAGGAGAACTACATTGATTCTAAAATGTGTTTTCAATTCTCAATGACTCACAAATGGGGTGAGCACTGAGGTCAGTCTGACTCAAGAATTTTCATCTTTTATTTTGGATCTAATTATTACTTGAGTCTATCACATGATAGATAGGGTTTATTTTGTATATTTAGGTGTGACATCCAGGGTTTCATCTGAAGTTCAAGATATCAAAGAGTGACATGTAGTGACACATAGTGACACTTAAATTTACATACTTCTACTCTCTATAATGGAAAAATATATATCTAGGTTGGTTTATAATACCTGGTATTAACCATTTAGTACATTATTTCATAGGAAGCTCTAAAACCACAAAATTTGATTTGTCCAATTTCTAGAATTGGTTCCTATTCCATATCATTGATTGGCACATCTTGATAGTTTTTTGAACTAACTAATGCCTCTTATTACCTCAATTATACTTACAAATGCATGCATCTAAAATTTATTGTGATTTCTATATTATACAGTTATCTTATCTAATTTTAAATATAAATATGAGTGTGTTTATAAGTATAGTTATTGTAGTATCAATTCATACACCTAATTAAAATTAATTATACTTACTTCTTGGTATGTTTCTTGTTGGTTCATAGTTTTACACTTCAAATACTTGGTATCAATTTAGAAATATGTCAAGAATCAATACATTAACATAGGAAATGTATCATAAAATCAACTCAGTTTCCGAATAGAAGCTAACATTCGACTTCTACCCAACTGGGTCTTGACAATATGATCTAGGAGGCGAAAACAAATAAAATGTCAACGATTTTAGTTCCTTTTGGATATTCAAATAACTAGGGTTCAGGAAAACACCATCCCTCTACAGGGTCACCATATTGCAATGAAGGATGAATTGACTAATTCACATCTTCTACAAATTAAGGGAGAGTAAATCTGAGGCAACGTTTAGCTATAATTCTATAAGCTTGAATCGAGACTTTAGAAATAAGATACAAGACATCCGACATAGTGGTAATGTAACCAAACAGTTCAAGGGATGATAAGTCAAAAATAGACTAATGTGATTCACCTATAACCGAGTACAGTTACCTTAAAAGAATACAATTACAAGAGTATTCAATCCCAGTTGGAATGATCCCCTTTCTACAACCGGATCATACTTCAAATGCATATCATAACCAAACATGGTAACATGTAATTTAGGGGACATCACCTTACTTTCCATACAAAAATCGCGATACCCTGATTTGCATGACATTGGATGGTCATTATAAGTTAGACTATAAGGTGACATTGGGTAAAGAAAATGATGTAAAATATTACCATATTTTTGGTGATTACCATGATAGTCATGGTGCACTCTCAGATTCGTTCACAAACCCCATTAAACCAAGTAACCATGACTTTGTAATAAAAATCATTTACAATTTTTTAATACCAAGTTGATACTAATAGTTAACACAACTATATTTTAAAAGACTGAACACAAACAATTTTGCGAATAACCCTAATAACCAGAGTTATCATTTAGGCTCAAAAAAATACACCTAAAAAACACTTAAATTTTATCAGAAATCATTTCTAACTAATATTACAATAAGGATTTTAGAACTGAATAAAATATTGCAAGGTAACATTACATCACAATATTCATTCAGTGATCAAAACAATGAAAAATATCTACAATGGGATAGAGCCCTATGTATTCCATGGTAGTGCTCCTAAGCTGAAACTCTTCCTAGTTCATTGAGTTTCCTATATCATTGATTATATGTTCAACCATACATCCACAAAAATTTTACCATCCGACTCCACAAGGAAAAACCCAATACTCATTCTACCCATTTTTTTTTAACAAGGAGATCATATAATAAATGTCTTCCATGTTTCTTAGCCATGACTATATAGTGCAATCACTTTAGCCTTAAAATTATCATACTAATAACTCCTACACTTTCTAGGATAAAACTCTAGATCAAAATGACATGCAGAGCCATTGAGCTTGAACAGACAAAATTGAATAGTCAAGACATAAGCTTCCCTCTTTTCCTCCAGATTCCATCCTGAGAATATACCAAAGGTGGTTCCCTCCAAAAGTTTTTCCAAGCATCAAAAATGTCAGGTATAAGACTTTCAGTATGTCCAAAATGATGGAGAGGCTGTCCCCAAACCAACAGTTAATTCCAGTAGTAACTAAATGTTCAAAATCAAGCATGTAAAAAAACCTTCATGATTGAGTTATATGTGGAGATTTGAATAGCTCACCTAATTCATTTTATGACTTCCAAACATAAGGGTGGCGCTATGCCCCCCAATAAATCATCATTTATTTCACCTAGTACCGAATAGGGAGTCTGGTATGCTCATTTAACCACACCCAAACCCTTTAGGGTTTTAGCTACTCTTTCTTTTTGAAATATAATGTCAATCCATATTTAATAGTTTGACAGATTTGTTTCGACATAAATTCCCCCAGATTCTTACTTGTAGATTAGGGAAGGCATATAAACATATCTAGATTTAAACTTAATGATTTTTAATCACCTTTCCTATAGTTCATGTAAAAAGGGTCTTTAGCTGAGATATGATATTGTATCTAAAATAATGGTAACAAGAGCAATGCTAACATACACTAACATCCATTCCAAAGTAAATTTCAGTTATTACCTGAAAGGATGCATTCCTTTAGTCATGCTTTGCAAATGTAACTTCAATGATCATCATTTCCTATAGGAACTCTGAATTTAAATGAAATTGTGGCTTTTGTAATGAGACAAATTCAATGTATAAAATTAATCCTATGAATGATCTGTAACCACTTATCGATCCTTTAGGAATTCCTTGGATCAATGAAATTTATCCAAGGTATGACTATCCCTTAATCTCAGCTAATGAATAGGATCATAGTCCATATTAATATAATGAAACTTACAGTATCTTACTGAGCATTAGTCCATTGGATTGCAATTACCTCATATTACCTGATTATACCACCCAAAACTTTTCAACATTCTAAGCCATATGAATAAACATCCAACTTTAGTATAGTACAAATACAATCATATTTTCAGACAGACAGTTAGAAAGTAACTATTTGGCTCAACAACAAACATGACCATATCAGTCTAAGATGAGTAAATCGTCTCAGAGCAGAAGTCATACTATACAACTAAAATAATGAAGCATGGGCTCTAATTACCATGAAACTAGGTTAAGACATGGGATTCAAAACGACAGAGGAATTACATTACCTCCCCCTTAAAAAACATCAGTTGTCCTAATGTATTTCTTAGTCCCCTAAAGGTCATTTTTAAGAAATCATTTATTAACAAATATAACTTATTCATTAATCAAAATTCTCCTCCCCAAAAGAAACATATCAATTTACTAGAAATTCCAAGTTTTCTCGAACTCATTACAACATCAATTTGTTGTCCCACTTAGGCATACAAAAAATTACAGGTCATTGTGGGACCAATACATATCTCACAAGGGGAGCTAATGATAGTTTTCAAACGGTAAAAATCAGATGATAAAATAAATCAGTAGTTAATTCTGGATTAAAAAAGGACCTGAGGAAAATAAACTTTTATGTCCTGGAAATGGGATTTTCTTGTGAGTTGCACGTTGATGTCAAGTATGTATTTGGTCCCAGCTGAACCTTACATTGACTTGTTTTACGATTTTGTGAATGACAAACTTGCGTAGTTTCCAGCACGTCTAACGGGTTCAGACCATGGATTATTCTTGGGTCTTAGACCTGCAAGATAATTCAACAATTTAATAGCATCCTGAAAAGTCTGTATAATGTATTTCTTAAGAAAATCAAAGGGCTAGTGGCCCTATATACATCATGCATTCATGATAATGTGGAGGTAATGCTAAGTGATAATGCTACATGACTAATCATTATGCTTTCAATGCTCAAAAGGTCCCACAAAATGTAGGTGACAAATTTATTCTGCTATTTTCTAAAAGTAATCAAACTCTTTTTAGAGATTAACACATGGGGAGAAAGACCTTTTCACCAAGTTCAAATTTCCTATCGACCCTTTTTTAGGTCTACATCAACTTTATCTACCTATTAGTAGCTTCAATTTAATCATTCACATGCATTAATTCTTTTGAACTTGTTGTTCCAGGGGGTCTTCAGTAAGCCCAGTATGATCAGGTCCAATTACCTCTCTATGCTTATACAAAATGGTATCCCAACTAAGTAGGGGTAATCTGCTTCTTCCATTCTGTACAATGCTAATTTATTTATGTATGCCTATACTTAAGTGAAGAATGATAATGTATACATATTGTATGAAAATTCCACTAAGACCGTAATTCATAATTCTTCCCATGTTGTACTGCTGGATCCATACAATTACATTCTCAACATATCTATCCATTACCTGGGGTATTACTCTTTCTGTTTGCCCATCAATTTTTTCGGATGATATGCAGAACTAAATATTATCAATGTGTTTCCCTACCTTATCCTTCATATCTTCGAGCTTTCTCACGTAACCTCCGAGAGTTATAACCCTGAAATTTATGGACCTCTCTTCAGATTTATGATTATCTTCCCTTGAACACTGATGGCACATATGAAAATTCCATTTCCACAAATTCAGTCATCCATTCCTAGTGGTAGCTTATATTTCTGGAACAACCTTCCATCGCAGCAGACACATTCTTTCTCAGGGGTGTATGCTTTGTAAGCTTGGGGATTTTGGCATCCTTAATCTGTTCTAAGACCTTTTGGAAAGATTTAGTGGACTAATTCTAACTGGATTGCTTTTGCCTTTCCTGATCAATTCTTAAAGACAACTTAATTACAAAGTATGGGCACAAAATCCAGGCAGTACATTAAGAGGGATGGAAACAAAAGAAAATGGAAACAACTAAAAGTGGAGAATGATAATGTATAGAAGTGATTGGTTGCATCTCTTACAGAATCAAATTTATCTAATCCATATTAGTAATCAAAATCTTAAGGATGAACTCATCTGGAAAGATTCTTTTGATGGGGAATACTCTGTTAAATCAGGATATAATTCTTTCTTTATATCCATGGAAAGTGAAATTAAGTGGCACAAGTTGTGGATGCCAGAGTTAACCCCTATAGTAAACTTCTTTTGGTGGGCTAATCATTAATGGCAAGATCCTAACTAATGACAACCTCATCAAGAAGGGATTCATCATGCCGAATAGATGGTGCATGTGTCAGAAAGAGGCAGAAGATATAAATCATTTATTCCTCCATTGCAAGATATGCTTCCAAAATTTGGCAGCTTGTTTTTGCAAAGTTTAATCAGAGATGGATTTTTTCCCCTTACTTGTCTTCAGGCTTGGGAACAATGGGACTCTCCATTCAAGCATTGTGTGGTGAAAATATTGTGGCAACTTGTTTTACCCCAAACTATGTGGAGAGTTTGGAAGGCTCGTAATGATAACATTTTCAGAAACAATAGAAAGGCATGTACCAAAGTCTACAAGGAAATTATCATTGTATGTGCAAGATAATATTGCTAGATTTAAACCTCCTAAAAATAGGCTTTACCTTGAGAAGGAAGAATACATCCTGACTGATTGGAATATTGACATTGTCAATCGAGAATAACAATGGTACTAGATAGAAGCACAATCCGATGGATTAAGCCTCCCACTGATTGGTACAAGTTAAATTTTGATGGGGGCCTCAAAAGGCAATCCAGGGAGACTCTGGAGGAGGGGGAGTCATCAGAGATCAAAGAGGCTATTTTGTTGCTTCTTTTTCTGGGAGAATGGGGCAGGCAGACTAATCATTACTCTAAATCCCTGGCGGCTCTTCGGGGTATAAGACTTACCAAAGATTGTAATATTCTGAATATTATAATTGAAGGTGATTCTCTGAATATCATCAATCTTTTAAACAAAAAGCAACACCCCAGCTGGTCAATCAAGAGATTATCATTGGGGAAGCTATTGATATATGCAAGAGCTTTGAAAATGTTTAAATTCACCCACACCTATCGGGAAGGAAATATGGTCGCAGACAGTTTGGCTAACCTCGGTGTTACTAATACCTTTCAAACTTGGCTTGGGGGGGACGTTCTGCCCACTCAAATCAATAAAGCCATAATCAATGATCTACATGGCCGAGAAAATCAGCACTAACGGCTGTAATATGGACGTTAATGTGTGGATCCCCAAGTACAATGATGATGACATCACATAAGATATGGATGATTGATGCGATCTATGTGTGAGATGGACTGTAATCATTTCTAGGCATAGGAGGAAAGTCTGAGGAGCGGGGACAATAATTACAAGTATGGTATAATAATTAAACCTACTTTCATGGAAAGGAAAGATTCAAAAACCAACATCAAAGCTCTGCTTGTCCCGCATAGTGATAGAATTTTTTACCGTTGAGAACAGGAAAAGGAACAGTGGAAACATGGGGGGTCCGCCTTGCAAAACTGAACTGACCCACAATCCGGAGTGGAAAGAGGATACGGTGATTTGAAACTACCTTCAAATTGGGGTTCTATCTAATTTTATTGAAAGGATTCAAGGATTTGACCAAGACATTTCTATCAGATTCACTCAGGGATGGAAGAATCAGGATTGTCAAATACAGTAATATGGAGATTGAGATCACGGAAGAGCTCATCTCCCAGATCATGGGCCTCAGTCTGGAGGGCACCAAATTCTTCAGTAAGAAGGTGGATAGGGAGGTGGAGACCAAGAAGTTCCTGGACGATGGGGAGAATCTTGAATTTATGACTGCTAGCATCAAGGTGGCATCGATTCTTGATCCTTCTGATGAGCTTGCTAGGATGGTTGTTAGGTATGTAACTCTTGAAGGAATATTTGTGACTATACCTAAAAAACATTTGATATTTCTTAATCACTTTCATAGAAATATCATCATAAGCTTTCCACACTATTTGATAAACTCGCTGGAGAAATCAATTAGGGAAGTTCAGAGCCACTCTAGGGCTGTCCCTCTACACTAAGGGACTTATCCCCCTGATACATCGCCACTTTTCTAGCTGCCCCCCCATGCATCCTACCCCACCTTCTTCCTCCATATCCTCCACCTGCTCACACCACTTCCACTCCCCCCCTGCTGAAAAGGAAGATTGAAGTTGCTGCTTCCAGCAAGAAAAGAAAGAGTATAAAAGATAAAATCCCTTCTTCTCAATGGGTCCTAAGGAGCCACAAAGACCTGGAACTTGCTGAGAACCTCTTGCATATCAGTAAACCGATGGAGGAGCCCAAGGAGGAGGATTTGATGGACATAGGGTGGATAGGTTAGAAAAGGAGATACAAGAGCTCAAAGGGGACTATACAAAATATGGAAAGAGCTAAGGGAAAAGGAATTCTTCAAAGTGATGATGAAGAAGGGGTTATTGTTGAAGTCTTCAAGAAGTTACAGTCTTTGGATGGCAGAATGGGGAATGCTAAAAAGTCGCAATGATTGCATATTATCTGCCCTTAAAAGCATTTATAATTTCATTGAACAACATGTTCATAGTGTCTGCAGTTTAAGTGGGATTAATGAAGACATTTTGGTCCCTAAAGAGAAAAGGGATATTGCAATTGCTCAGGAAGATATGAAAGAATCCTCTCAGGCCACTGCCATTGCCTTCTTCATGTCGCTGCAAGCTATCAAGACCAAGATTGATAGGGCTATCAAGTAACGGGTTGCTGTGTTGATGTTTTTTGGCTGCGAAGTTGCTGTTATCTGGCGGTTCTGGAGCTACTTTTTGGCAGATCTTTATATACTATGTATCTCTTTTGGTTTCTTTTTGATCTTTTTTTCTTATTTTTGGATCATTGTTCGTTTGGATCCTTTCTTCACATGTATTGTCATATTTGGCTGTTGAGCCCTCTTAGGTTGGCTGTTTTGCCCTTCTCTGGGCTTTTTCTCTCACCTTTACCATCTGGCTTTTGAGCCCTTTTGTATATAGGGTATAGTCCCTTCAAAACTATTTTCCCTTAATAAAAAAAAAAGTTCTTGGTTTTTAGTAGGAGGTTATGCCCATTTTTGCACATAGGTTGAGAAGATGTAAACCTTCTCTTTGAGATACTTTTTGGTCTCCTTATCCTTTTACATTTTGTGGAAGAGGCCTCATATTTCCACTATGACAACATGTTTTATATCCTCAGTGGAAGGTTTTCCCAATCTGACTTGAGTGATTTGATAGTGGGATGGAGTAGCTTCATCCCTAGTTATGTCACCTTGTGGAGTGGAAACTTCCAAAATTCTATCTCCTTGGGGGTGCATCATTGTTATTAATAAGATTCTTGCCTTCTTAGGCACCTTGGATGGCCTCAAGGATAGGACACTTACTAGGTCATATTTATCCACCTATACTTTTAATTTTTTCTTTCTTGGGAGTGTAGCTCCCAACCATCTTGTATGTAGAACATTTCCATCCGCTTGTGTTTATTTTTGTTGAGATATAGTTTGAATAATCATGAGCTCTTGGGATGGAGAGAGTGTGAGGCCGGAGTCATCAGTTTATAATTTTGTTGTCTCCACCTTCTCATCTTCTTACACTTGGAATTTTTCCTTCTCCAAACCTTGATCCTTACTTTCTTCATTTGTTGAAGGGTGTGTGATGCCCACTTCTAGAACTTGTACTACTTCAACCTCAATTATTTGCTCCTTGGGTGGAGACTTCTCTTTTTTTGGTTAAACTTATTTTTTAGTTAATTATTGATCTTTCCTTTCTTTAATCTTCTCTAAAACCTCATGCTTTTTAATCACTCTCTTAACTACATCCAGGGTTATTTCGAGAGGGTCCAACATTGTAGAGTGTTCAATTTCTATCATGGTGACCTCCCCAATACTTTGTTTCTCAACATGTCATGTTGTTGTGTCTTCCTTGGTTGGCTCCTCATAAGCTATTATGTATTTTCCCTCCACCCTAATTGATCTAACCTTAGTTAATGTGGCTTGAACAACTCGAAGGCTAAGCTAGTAAAAACATGCTTATGTAATGGCATCTGCACTTCTTCTTGCATAATTTTACTTGATGGAGTTTGTTGATTAGGAGTTACAATAGGATTATAATTTTCTTGTATTGTAGGGGATGGGGTAATTTCTACCACCTTGGGTACTTCTGAAACTTGGGCAAACATCTTCAATCTTGGAGCTACCTCTGATAAGGGTGCACTTGTAACCATCTGAATTCTAGGTAGAGCCACCTTTTCCTTCTTGTTCCCTACAAAATGTTGTTTTTAATCCTTTTATACCCCTTATAAAGTAGGTCCCAAGACTGGATTTCCCCATAGTTGTTTGGGTGTAACATATCACCTCATTATTTTTCCTATGGTA
This sequence comes from Taxus chinensis, assembly GCA_019776745.2. Classification (NCBI taxonomy): domain Eukaryota; kingdom Viridiplantae; phylum Streptophyta; class Pinopsida; order Cupressales; family Taxaceae; genus Taxus; species Taxus chinensis. Next base: position 330,162,451 of record CM034156.1, on the reverse strand, counting down.
GATGTTTCCCTTTGAGTATGGTTTGGTGTACCCTCCTATGTTTTTTCATGAGGAATGGTAAGTTTTAGCATAGAAGAAGTATGGGGTACTACTTTAATAGGGGTGACATGAGTTATTGGAGCATCCTTTATTACTCTTTGCAACATTTCCTCCTCTTTTTGTGTTCACTGGGGTAGAGAAGTCCCAGTATTTCTTGTAACCATAAGCCCCTAAATTTTCCCTTTGGTGGAAATTTGAGGAGGCTTACCCTGTAATGGATTCAAACTAGTTTCTCCCTTCTTTAATGGTGGAAAAACATCTTTAATCACTCCTACATTATTGTACTCCCTCAAAACAATAGTATTTTTTGGGGACATATTAATACATTTGTTGCTCATCCAAGTGAGGGTTATTTTGATAACCTTAATAGTTATCTCATGTAAATAGATAGTTTCCTTTGTTTTATAATCCAAATGTGGCATTGGTTGAGTTGTAATTTTATTTTCTATGTAATACTTGTTCACTAAATTCTTATCATATGTCAATCCTTCGGGAATGATTGAAAATTTATAATCAATGATATAAGTAAGAGTCATCCTAGATAAATCCCTCAGTCTAACCTCCTCCTTGTCTCTGCAGTCCTTCTAGAAATCCTCATAGTGAGATTAATGTTCATAATAACTCCCAAGGGCCCCTTGTACAATTCACTTGATATCATAGTTTTCCCTAGGTTGGATCTTGTGCATAGTTTCTCTATTTATCTTTATATTAATGAGTCTAGCTTTAATCATCATAGGGAAACTATACCTCCTAATTATGATTGGTAATTTAATTTTTTTTTGTATTTTCTAGCAATTATTTTATGCACTTCTACCAAATCCCTTTTATCATCCAAACACCTAAGAAGCATGTAAGGATTGCCTTGGATTCCACACACTCTAATATATGCAAACAACCTAAATTGGATAAAGTAACATCCAAATCCAGTTATCACATATTTTACATTTGCTGAAATTTTGTATTGTTCACTTAAACTTTGAATAGAAACATAAGAGGAGAAAAGAAAGCGTCATGGAATAATATGTAATTATACATATGGTTCTTAAGATTAAGTTCCGAGTATACATTATATACCCTATAATTATATAACTCTTTTTCCTTTGGAAATCGAGGTAATGGCCTATGAAAGGCCATGTTATAAACCAAATAATATGTCATATAGAACTCCAACCTTTTCTTTGATCCTTCTTGAATTTGAATTGTCATTCTAATAAGCTACTGGTGGATGGAGTTTATGATCAACCTCCCCAATAATTATATGTTTAGGAAATGAGAATTATTTGGATGTATATGAACATCTAATCATGATAGTGATAAGCATATTCATTACCCACAATGTTATTTAGAAATGTAGCAAGGTATTTAATCTCCGCAATAAAATCATTTGTATTTAGCTTCTTGGGAAGGGATGTAGTAGAACCCCTAGGTTTTTCCAACCATGAATTATTTAGGGTCTTAGAAAATTGAGAACTATTTACGATGCTATAACTATTCTACATTTTTAACATTTATATCTACCACTTTTTCCACATTAAGGAGTCTTGATCATCCTATTAAAGGCTTCATGAGTTCAATGACAATATCACAACACCACTTCCATCCCTAACTTCCTTACTCTCAAGGTTGTATTTTTCAGCACACGCCCACACTAATTCTAGAGGTACTTGAGAAAAATGGGGCAAGGTGGATGCTAGGGAAATTAAATTTTCATCTATATTATTCATAATCTCACTTCTCTCACTGGCATGAGAAACGTTTGAATAAATTCATCCAAATTCACATTTTCTAGGTTTTATAACAGTGATGAAATCTTAGGTCAGATACAATGTGAGATGTGGCTTGAGTTCTAAGCCATTTTAATCTTCATTTAAATAGAGATATGCAAGGGAAAATAATATTTCCTCGAACACATGACCAATTGGAATCAATATAATACTCTAAATTCTCCCTTTTCTTTTCCAACACGAACCTGTATTATGGAAGTCAATGGGATATAACATTCAATGACTTACCCATGCACCAAAAAAACTATAATTCCTTCTTTTTAGGAAAACATGAGCTTGAGAACACCGTTTGAAGATTCCATATAGTTCAATTTCAAGAAATAGGGCTTTCTTTGTTCGTCCGAGGGCTCTAATGTGCCTAGTTCTCTTCAAATTCAATGAGAAAAGTGAAGGAATTAATCAATTTCATCGTTCAAATAATTACCTTCAAATGCTTTCAATAATGACAAGATATTTCTACCACGCGCTTTCAAATTTGTGGTCATTGAATCTAATTTCTAAGTTAAAAATTGGACCTTACACATGTGGACAGATTTTCCACATGGCTTTTCTACAAGCCAACTGGGGTAGGTAAATAATCAACTATTGTGCAAGAACTATCTAATGCAAGGCTTCAAAGTTTCCCCACTAGTGATATGCCACCAAAATCAACCACGTGTAGATTTTTTGAGCCTTAGGGATGGGGATGTAGTTTGCATCTTCACAAAAACTTGCAAGAATGATAAAATGATCTGGTATAATATAGTGTTGCATGTCGACCATCCTTCCTTTGTATGTTTCCTCATGTCCTCATCTATTGTGCTTCAAGGATCTTAGGGATGCGCTTGTAATTTGTAACTTTGTACAAAAATGATAAAATTGCATTCCTAAGGACCGCATGTACTCCTAGATTCTTTGAATATTCATTTTTTCAGGAGTGTGAGGGATAAATATTGTAGTTTGTAAACATGCATAGCTACAAATGTACAAAATTTATAGGGAACATATTTCTAAAGGCATAAGGCCTTATTTTTATGGATCAAAAATATATTTAAGACCTCCACAACATTTTTTATTCCCCTCAAACTTGTAAAGCATCCCATTAAATTAAGAAACATGAGAAACATTAAGTTTTTTATAAAAACATGAACATCGGATTGGGAACACATCATACTTAGTTAATGTAGGACTCAGATAACACTTAACATCACTTTTAAGGCTCAAGGAGTGAAAAGATGTCCAAGGCACATCAACAAACATAGGGAAGGATACAAAACATGCCATAATTTGTAACATAATCAAATCAGGAACCAACATGTCCTATATGCCTCCTTTGTTTGTTGTGTACACCATGGGTGTCTTTTATTTGTGGATTTATGCCTCTCATATATGTACACACTTACTCATTTGTATGTAGCCTATGTGCCTCATATGTGATTATTTTGTGACATTGTGGGTGTTCATGTTTGTGGCTCTATGCCTTACTATAACTCTTTTCAATGTTATTGCTTATGTTATCTTGATTGACTATTAATTTACATATATTCTTACTTCTCTAACATATTATTATTGTCACTATTATTTATTGTTACAATTCACTCTATTTATGCACCATAGTCTCCACCATGCACGCCCCTTTTACAAGAATAGGTTCCTAATGATGGCCACCACTACATCCTTCCATGTGATCTAATGAAAATTACTAGATTTATCTAATATGGGTACATATAAATTCTTTTGATACATGCACTCAAATTCTCTACATGCATGCCTCAAAAGAGGGTGAATTCACTATGGTATGTTATACATCTATAACTAATACAAAAAATCCATAGGAAATGTGCATAAGTTTATACAAGACCTATACATCCTCAAGAATAGGAATAGATATATAAAAGTGACAAAATCCACACTATAATAGAACCATCTACCATGGATGAAATCATAGTTCGGTATGACCCATCGTAGATGATTCCATTATGGGAGAAAATTCATAGAAAAATTCAACATTCTTATACTCTTACATGCTTTTATATACTCAAGTACATATTCAGATACAAATGACATAGTTTCTAGTAGAATAAAGGGGGAATGAATACTTTATTCCTTCTCATTTACATTACTAAGATAAAATTATAAATATTGGGTTTTAGGGAATGGGTCTTCTTCTCCTTTATAGTACTTAACATTTTCATAATCAGAATTTTCTATACAACATTGGTGGGAGCATGGGCCATCCATTCCCTTTTGACCTTATATATTTACAAAAGTGGGCCTGGATCTATTTGTAGTGGCGGTTTCTATGTGGTTAGAAGATATTGAGGTGAGTAAGACTTTATTAGTTGCTACTCCTTCCTCTATGTCTTTATGTGGGAATCTATTAAGCTGGATAAATACTCTATACATTGCTCTTCCCTCTTAATGGGGTTCTTCAATACCTATCCTCTTTGGTGTTGGGACATGCATACTCAAATCCTCTCCTACTCCAGCTTCACATTCAGTGAAAATTGGGGACTAATCACCCAAAATCCTTCATAAAATCAATGCAACTCAAAATTTCCAAGCATAACAATAACAGGAGCTCCTCCCTTCACAAAATAAAGAATTATATATTCCTTCCATGTTTTGCATCTCTTTACTTTGTAATGCGTAATATAAAATTTTAAAAGTTATGAGCATTATTTACATTTGAGTTATAGTTCTATTGGCTTGTAAAATGTCCTTGCATTTTACTAGACAATCCTATTGAAATTTCTACCTTTTTCAGTCAAATTTTTCAAAACTAGTCCAAATTTCCAAAATTGCCTCTTTTAAAAGGTCAACTTCCGATAAATATTTTGGGATCCTCATAGAATTTCCAGATCCTATATTACAGTTAGTGGTAAGGTCTCAAATTTTTATGTGATATTATGCTTTAGAAGACATTCTGCAAGATTTGCAATGGTATTGGGAGAGCTTTCTCTCTAGGTAATTTTTTGAGAAAATGAGTGTGTGAGCACTATAGAAGGGTCAACTTCTTGTGAATGTTTTAGAAACTATAGGTGATGTTGGGAGATCAAATCCCAGTCATCAGAAATCTTACAGAGTCTGCTACATAGTGGAATGGGTAAGACAAACTTTTAGGATCATAAAAATATGAACCTTTCCAACAGTAAAGCACAATGACCTTTTTAGACAAGGAATTTTCACTGAATGTTTAAGGAACCTCAAATGGAGTTGGTATCCTAACAAAATTGAAAATAGAAGCATGTCAAACCAACTTCTTGACCCAATTAATGGTTTGGTTCACACTTATTATAAAATCCTTCGGCGACTCAGTCCCGTGAAAATGGAGATATAAGAAAACATTGATAAATAACTCGTTTTCAATGTTTCTAAATGTTCGCATTAGATTCTTTATCCCATTACCATGCAAAATCATATATTATAAAACCCAAAATGGTTAATTATGGACTCTGGGGTGAAAATTGCACTTCATGTTATAATTTCATGTTGTGTAGATGATGCCATGTTAGTATATGGATTTTCACACATGCAAATGACATGCAATAGTGTGGGAATGAAGTCCCTCCTCAATAAAGGTGAGGTTTACTTTATTGAAAACCAAAACTATATTTACATCTGTACATTCAAAATCGTATGTGGGGGGTGATTTGGAACATCAATGGAAAGAAAAGTGAATGAAGGAGATGGAATGGAATGAAGGAAAGGAGTGAAATGGAATGAAATAAAAGAACATGCAAGAATTAGGTAAAAACAGAGCCTAATAGTGTATGGAGAGGAAAGATGAATAACTAATCAAAATAAAATGGAGTTTGAGTTAGCCAAACAAGAATGTGTAAAAGTTAACACACGTGAGCAAGTAGATAATCAGAGCTTGATCACTGTGAACTAGAACAACTGATTAATAATGTTGACAATAATATCAAAGATAATATTTGCATGCAAGATTCAAACACCTAACATCTAATGACATAAGAACATCAAATGTTACAAGAGACAATGAATGAGACAAAAAGTTCATATTTCATTAACTCCAATTTTTTTCACAAAGAACACAAAGTTTCTTCCTGAAACAAAGCTTGCACAAAAGTACTTTTTTCTCCTCTCTCAAAGTCACCCTTACAAATGAGCCCTTGACTTCCTTTTATAACCCAAAAGTTGGTTACAAAGTAGTTAGGGTTTTAAATGCACATTAAATAGGGCACTTAAGTAACTTTGAATTTTTAACCAACTTTTAAAAAGTGACTAAAAAATAGGCAAACCACTTAAGTTAAAAGTCATTTAAGGAAAAATACATAAATAAAAGAAATGGGTACACGTGGACCACTAAATGACTTGGAATTGCACGGTCGACAGCCTAGTTAAACCATACGCACCTTAGATCAGATGCTTAGGATCATGCTTATCCATTAGGCCAAGGTATCTACCTATCCCGATCATATGGGAATGAACTCATTGAATGTGCTCTGCAATCCTCCAATGTTTCTAAATGTTCTCTTACTCTTGAGGCACACTTCATCCATTACCTATGTCTGAAAATCATGGTCGTGAGAAAATTTACTGGCTTCATTTGTATTCAACAAAATGTTGGTTCTCCACATTATCCGAGATACCTATTCCATGGTGAAAATTATTTCATGTTTCGCGAATCTAACATCAGTCGTTGCCACCTTGGTAGATAATTAATATCCATGTTTTGGATTTTCACACATGGATAAGGATCATGCAATTAGGCCAAAATTCACAAGGTCACCTCCATATCAATACAAGGTGATGGCTTTAACTTTACGCAAACCATGAATCCCAAAATAACTATTATTTGACACTATACATCTCAATTTGATGAAGCTCCTGCAAAGTGTTGTCTAGCTATTTGGAAACAATTTCTTGCATTAAAGATAACTTGAATCTATGAGATCACTGCATGAAGTGATATCTTTTATTGGAATTACTTAACAGAACATGCAAGAATTACCAAAAATAACATTTTCCTTGTAGTGTATGGAAGGATGATGAATAACTAATCAAATTTCACAACATGGAGTCTTGGAGTTAGCTTCAAACTAGAATGTGCAAAAGTTATCAGCATGCAGTACAGTTAGATAACATCATCGTTAGTTCTTGATCACTGTCAACTATAGCCTTACTGAATCCTATGAGACATGTTAGACAATAATATGGCAATGCATAACTTCTCATTTATGTAGTTAAGATAGTTAAAAACCTAACATTAATGAGCATAAAACATCAAATGTTACAAGAATCAATGAATGAGACAAAATACCCTGTTACCAATATCATTGGGTAGTTAAGTGGTGAATTTTTAACACTTCCTCTCACAAAAAGTATGAATCATTGTGAAGGTCTTCTTGACATGAAGTAAAGCAAATTCACACGGTGTGAGTATTAATAAGGTTTCGTCCATAAGCTTCTCAAACCCTTATGTGCAATGAGGGATTGACCTTGCCAGGATATATTACCTCAATGTATCGTTACAAACATCGTTAGCCAGTTTTTGTAAATGTAACATCATAATTAGTTTTTATAATTTTGCAGCTCAACTTTTATATTCAAGCTTAACCAACATTTTGAAAAGAATGGTTTTATCCTCTAATTTTATACCACTTCCTCAGGATCGTATAAAAGTCATTGGAGGTTAAAATTTCATTAGAGTCTCTCACATAAAAGCATCAATGGGTTCCAATTCGATTTAGAAAATGCCACTTAAATAATGACCTTGTTGCCATGTGGTCGGATTCCTATGTTCAACAATTTTGCATATAATTGCAAGATCAAGATGCTGTGCTATCATTAGCTCTTATGATATGGCATAACGAGATCCACAGAAATGATATTCTCGATCCATGAGGGTGGGAATTGTAAAACAAGTCATCATGAGTAATGTAGAGGAGTAATCCTCCAAATGAACATTTCATGAGTGTTGAGCTTGAAACATTGAGCAATTCATCCACCCTCTGTCTGAGCAATATCCTGGTGTGAGAAAATTTATCTTCATTTGTATTCACATTAACAATTCTCCAATAGACATTCTCCGAGTACCTTTCCATGGTGAATTATTCATTTTTTACGCGACACCATAGTCGTTACGCCACCTTGGTTTATCATAATCCAGCTTTTGGTCTTTCACCATTGAGAAGATCTCCAAGAGCCACCCAATTGCAACTCACCTCCAATGGTATTTCAAAACATGGCTTTAAACAAACACCCCATGAATAAATATAACTAGTTATTTGGTTACTATACATCTGATTTGATGAAGCCAAAAGTATTGTCTAGCATTTGCAAACACTTTCTACAAATTAAATCAACTTGACTCTTCCATGTGAACTGCACAGCCTATCTTTTATTGAGTTCACTTAACAACACCAATAATCTTGTTCTATCAAAAATACACATTTTCCTTGTTTGAAATGATCACGAATTAGTTCTCATATTTCAACAACAATCTTGGATGGGGGACAAAATCAGCTGCAATGTAGTCAGCATTAACAGGCACAATTGAAGGTTCTTGTCGAGTCAAATAGTTACTTCCTAGAGACATTTTTATGCAATCAAGTATGGCAATGCAAACTTCTCATTTAACATTTGATGGAGGAATGGTTATTTTACTCATGAACATCATTCAGGAATCTAACTTAGAAAAATACCCTGTTACCTAACATCTCGTGGTGAAAATAGTTGTTAGTGTGATCTGTATCTCCTCCACAAACAGTATAGAATCATCTCTTGCATGGTCTTCATACATAGAATTCGTGGTTTAAACCAAATTCAAATCATATCAAATGGTCTGGATCCATAAGCTTAAACCAATATCTATAAGTGTGGATTGTGACCTTGACCACCATGATTACACTTAGGGGGGTCTCGTCAATAATCGTTAAGTTTGGTTGTAGTGTAATCATAATTGCTTTTAGCTTTATCAGCTCAACTACTTTATATTCAAGCTTAACCCAACATTTCTGAAAAGAATGACGTTTACCAATAATGCTCACGGTTCTTCCTCATCGTATAACACTTGTAGTAAGGAATTTTTTGGCTTTTCCATAATAAGCACAATGGTACCTTCCAAACGATGATTGAAAATGCCATTACCAATTCAATGGACCTAATGTTGCCATGGATGAAGACTTGTTGAAGATGCTAACATATAATTGCAAAGCAAATTGTAGCTTCATAAGAATATTTTGATATGAAACAGATCCACCTCTAGTGATATTCTCTTCCATGCGTCAGATAAGAAATAGATTGTAAAACTATGTAAGGTCTCAATAGAGAATCTTTGTAATAAAATTTCATCAGGTCTCTTGGTAACCACTCTCACTGTCACTATGGAGATGCACATTTGGATAAAAATATCTTGAAGGAAAATCCTGAATTTGAAGGATGCTTTCGATACTGATCAGATAACAACATAGTAGTGGATGAAAAAAGGCTTCTACTATACTACAAAATGCCTGTTTCCTGGCTAATTACTGTTGCAGGTAGTTGTTATGGATCCCCGACAAGAACACACCTTGCAGCACCCAATGTAAAGTGGAGGTAACATGCCTCTATTTCACTAGCTTGTAGCTTCATCTATAACCACCATATCAAATTTCATGGGCTAGGCGCTGGAATAACTTCCGACCACTACTAGAAAAATAGTAGTGAACACAATCTCAGCCTCATTTGCAAAACTTTCCTCAAGATTTGATCAAGCTTCTTCCATGGAAGAGAATTTCCAAAATTAAAAGGTGAGACAATAGATCAACTAAAACTTTATCTTGTTCTTCTACTACAGCTACAAGATTTTGCATACAATAGATCACGACTGTGGAAATCGCGTGTAACCAAAACATCTAGGATCAACACCAACAATTCCTTGGGATAATCTAGGGACTGCAATAGTTGTTGCAAGCTTATAATCTATTTGGAGGTTTACATTCACTGATTTTCTGAGATATAGGAAAAGGTTAAACTTCTCTACCAACTTTAGCTGCTGCATATAGCCAATTACTTCCTCACGACAATTTCAACTATGAGAATTTCAGTTCTACAACTTCACTAATACTGTTTGTGCAGCACGATTTAGAGAATCCACACCCAGCCTCGTAACATCAGGGTGATAGACCTTTATTTCACCATCAATGAATCCATGATCCAAAATCCTACGCTATAGCAATTCATCTGTTGCAGCATTTGATGGAGCACAAACAAGCATTCGTGGTTTAGGGAAAATTTTAGGAAGCATACAAAACAGTGTGCAATCCATACTCTGAAAGAACATCATCAATTGATCCTGTGTGATTGGACCACGATCGTACTTAGCCTCCACCTCCTTTTGGCTATTCATAGTTACCTCTTAAAATATTAAATCCCTCTATTTATAGCAACCACCAGGGAGGAATAAAGATTTGTTTACCAATAAAGATTTCTTTTGCCAGGTCTCCCAAAATACCTATGAGGAAACTGGTCCCTAGGTTTATAAGTAATTTACTCTATGGGCACATTACTAACTGATATGAAATTCTTCCAGTTGCTCATTCTCATCTCAATTGGATAGAAGGTGGACTGGAGAAGACATGCAATTTGATAACTCATTATCTTTGGTGAGTACAATCCAGAATGTAGAGTGCATAGGGCTAGCTTGCATGCAAGTTCCCCATCAGTGATCACTCATTATTGTTGGCATGCACAAGAAAAATAGATGTGTAAAAGCCTCCTGTGCAAGCTCCCCATATTGAAACTAGAAGAGGTTGTGTAAGGTATTCCCATAGAGCTTTTTGCCTAAAACTCGTCATTATGGTGTGCCGGACTTTGGTTTTTTTTTGAAGATTTCCTGTATCTTTCAAGAAGAATTTTCTTAAGTAGTGCACCATAATAGTGCTGATATTGAATTAGTCAAGATGAATAACATCTCAAGCATTCCCCATACTGTGTGTGCTCTTTCCTATCCCTAGTGGACCTTGCACCAAAGTAAAGGGTCATAGGTTCCTGCCATCTACAAGACTGCAACTCGATTTGTACTAGCTGTTGTATGCATAGCAGCCCACTAAATTTCAGCTAGCTGTAGATCCATTGAAACTCCTATGAATATGGTTGATAAAATTGAATGTGTTTTGAAACATTCAGGCATTGCTGGAGGCTGCTCCTCATTATTTTGGAAGCAGTGCTCAATGGCCTGGGATTTAAAATTGCTTTTCTGCATTCTCATCCTTTGCATGCATGGAAAGCTTTTGGTGTTCTTCTCCTTACAGATCTACAACAAAGCTAGAAATATGATGGAAATACAAAACTCATTATTCCTCCTTCGGCATGTGGATTTTGTAGAAATTACTCTAATCTAACACAAAGAATCCATGAAATAGCTACACAGACAATAATTGAAATCAACAACTCTATATTATATTTTATTGTACATTCACTATTTTATTACACTCCATTATATAGGAGATGTAAAATAACAATCCTCAAAACAACATTTGTCTTCATATAAAACCATACACCCGTATGCTTTCAACCTCTCACCAATATAATAATAAAACAATACTAATTGTTTTATTATCCTAACTTATTAACTTACCACATACTAACCACATTTTACATTTACTATTTACATTTACATAGTAAATGTACTTTCACTAATTTACCATAATAATAATTACACATGTAATTATTATTCACCCATACAAATGGAGCACTAATATATATTTCCTAACATTCCCCCCCTTAGTGCGAATATAAGAAAACTTACTTTGTACTTGCACTTACTTTCATGATTTGATGATTTTACAGGATGATCATAAACCTAATAGATGGTTTTTGACAAGGTTGACCATTAACCGAAAATGATGGTTTTGCAACTGATTTACCACAAACCAAAAGGGTGATGGTTTTGCATAGGGTTTACCAACAACCAAAAATGGTGGTTTTACAAGTGGTGTACCACAAACCAAAAATGAAGGTTTTAAATTGGTTTACCTATAACCACATCATGATATGCCAAGTATTATTCTTAGCCCTCATCACATCTCACTGTAGGGAATAACATAGGAAATTCTGCTGAAATTTGCTGCTCATATATAGAAAATACCAGAAATGTAGAAAACTAGAAATGGAACATTGAGATCATGTTCCCCCCTCAATGTCAAATTTCCTTTATTCTAAAAACCACAATAGGAACACTGCAACCAAACACTCTGCCAAATATATAAAGAAACAACAGGAACACACTGTATAAAAAATAATCACCATAATTGATACGGTCCCATCGTTGGTGACTGACGAGAGGTCATTGAATGACCTCCAACCTCCTGTGCCTCCTTCCTCCAATAAATTCACTTAATATAGAAATTATTCATAGTTATAGTCAATTTCATCTGTTATTTGTTCATCTCTAGCTTCCCATTCTACAATTTTGCTTACATTTATAGGTGTTTTTTCTTTTCCATTTACTATCCTCCATAGGTTTTTATTCATTAACTGCATCTGGATTTTTATTCTCCATGTATGGATGTTCAGCACATTAAATTTATATAATGTTGTATCCATTTTACTGAATCTAAATATCCAAAAAAAATTGAATGTAGATTTGAATTACCTTTGATTCTCTGATTTCTTCAAAAAAATAGCAGTGATCAATGTGTTGTATAGTAAATTGCATGTTTCTCCCAAACTACGAACTGGGTTTTGCTGAAATTTTTACTGGTATCTTTCTGTACAAAAGATCATTCCACGCACAAATTTTTTGAGAAACCTAGATCGCGAAAAAAAAATTATGAGATCTTCTTCGAGACAGATCTAACCTGCTCTGATACCAAATGTAGAAATTAATCTGATCTAATACAAAGAATCCATGAAATAGCTACACAGACAATAATTGAAATCAAAAAATCTATATTATATTTTATTGTAAATTCACTATTTTATTACACTATATTATATAGTATATGTAAAATAACAATCCTCAAAACAACATTTGTCTTCATATACAACCATACACCCGTATGGTTTCAACCTCTCACCAATACAATAATAAAACAATACTAATTGTTTTATTATTCTAACTTACTAACTTACCACATACTAACCACATTTTACATTTACTATTTACATTTACATAGTAAATGTACTTTCACTAATTTACCATAATAATAATTACACATGTAATTATTATTCACCCATACAAATGGAGCACTAATATATATTTCCTAACAGATTTCTCTTTCCTTGTCTTCTTCCCCAGTGGGAGGCGTTTGATGGAGTTGGGCTGTTTGTCTCTACTGCAGTCTCTGACCTGGTATGACTGTTCTTCCCCCACTTGGCCTTAAGGAAAAAGGTGTGGAAATAGTGAAGGTGTGATGGTTTGTAGGCTGTGTTGAAATGGTTGAATGCTCCCTCTGCCACGTGAACCTCCATTTCTCCCTCCTACTACGTGGAAACTACAATTTCTTTTGTATTAATATTCACCTTCCTTGTATGCTGCATGAAAACTATTGAATAGACTCCAGTTTGTTTGGGTTTTTTTCTCCAATGTATGAGTGTAAACAGAAAGAATAAACTCTAGTTCTTCCCTAAAATGATGGATGATGTCTCTCCCTTCTTTATTCAAATGCATGAATGAAATGAGTATAACAAATTGTTTCTTTAATTATCACGAGAGAAGGAGAAAGAATAGGAGAATTGTTAGGGCATGGTCCCATGGAGGGGTTTGGGCTCCTATTTTCTTGCAGCGGAAGGTCCCATGGTTATTTTTAAAGCCAGCTATGGGAAATAATAGAATCTAGGCCCAAAAAATAGAAGCTCCATTTTTTTAGCCCCCTAAACTTAAGAGGTGGCTGGAGAGAGGGGCTGGGAGTTTCCCCCTATAGTTTAGGGTTGATAGAATCTAATATACATTCCCGCCATTATTTTTAAGTGATTTTAGAGGGAAATATGATTTTATTTACCCACAAATAACCATAAAAATTTAATGGGATCCTATAATATCTTAACAGGTATTGTTGAGGAAACTAATAAAAAATCATGGGACCTTAAAACTGCTAAAATGCTCCTAAATTTTCTCAGCAGCACCCACTGAGATATTTATGGAGCCCCCCCTCCATGGGACCATGCTCTTAGTGACCAATTCCTTCTTCCCATTAAGAGAAAAACAAACTCCTTAAATCATGGGAAGTGGCATTAATTGCCAAGGGAAAAGGGGAAGGCTGGATGAATTTTGCCAACGGGAATGTCATAAGAGTTTGGAAATTCCATCAAATTTTCCCATGAGGGGATTTGGGAAAATCCTTTCCCATTTGCCAATTTATTAAATTGGAAAATAGCAGCTTACTTTCCACTAGTGGAGGAACTGGGCAATTTTGACAAGAAAGTGGGAAAACGGGGTGTGGGAAGCCGAATGATCATTTTGGGAAATTTAAACAAATTTTACCGATAAAGTTTTAATTATTATTATAATAATATTTAATCAAAAATCTCCATCAATTAATAAAATCAATTTAATTAATTAAAGAACGATTTTTAATTAATATTAATTAAATAATAATTTTTACGTTTAAATTCATAGCAAGAGGAATTTTATTCTGATTTGAGTGAAATGAAGATCGACATAACCGGGAAGAAAATAAGAACATGTGACGAAGACGAATCATCATGAAACCTAGTAATTCACAAAAAATTTAAAATTTTCATTTTTTTTTTAATAACAATTTTAATGCAATCAAAATTGGCTAATAGCATGCCATCAAGTGCGTTTGACACACTTTAGAAGGTTGGCGGCCTTTTAAGGTGGGATTGCACCTTATATTCCCACTTGAAGAAGTGTACCCCCTATGATTGTTCCATCAAAACTCAACACAAAAACATGAATAACAGAAAAAAGTGGAGTGTATCATGCAAGTGGCTCCCACAAACCTCACCTAGGTGCACTTTTGAAGGTTGGAGACCTTTTGAGGTGGGATTGTACCTTGCATTCCCACTTGAAAAAGTGTTCCCCCTATTATCGGTCCATCAAATATCAACACAAAAACATAAAGAAAATAAAAAAGTTGAGTGTATCATGCAAGTGGGTCCCACAAATCCCACCTAGGTGTACTTTGAAGGCCTTATTGCACCAAAGTGCACTTTGGAGGTGCAATTACACCCTAAAATTTTTCCCTATGCTGGTGGAGGTGAATTTTTTCCATGTTTTTTGTGTACATACTAAATCACACACTTGGGTATATTTCTAAGTCCTAATCACATACTACTATTCATATGATTCCTAACTGAGAAAACTAGTAATTGACATCTATCTTTGGCCTCCTTGATTTCTTTCCTACTTTCTCTATGGTCTTGCACGCCCCGCTGTCCAGTCTGATCTTTATCACTTTATTATTTTTTACTCTAGACACCAATGTCGAGCCACAACGCCAACGCCCAAGTGCCTTCGTCCTTCTGGGCACCCGCGACCTCTTTGTATCTTTCTCACCCATTTTGGGTCTCTTTTATCTTTTGGGCATCTTTTTTTCTTATGGGTTGGCCTTTTAGTTATTTTCCATACAAACATCTACTTACATTTCTACATCTAACTATTTATCTCTATCAAGTGCAACTTTCACAAGAGCTTCTTATGGCACGATTCTACACACACACACACAGAACTACATGGATTCTGAGATGTAGTGTAACACTTGGTCATAAGTTCATTTAGTTGAGTGACCATTGTGGCCTTAGTATGACTCCCCATTTGCATATTTTTATTTTTAGTATTTGATTTGTTTTGGGGTTTTGCAGGAGATAATTTATTTTTTAGGTTACAAGTGAATTCTACAGACATAGTATGACATACATGCAACCAACAATAAAGGTTAGAGACCACCTTGTGACACCAGAAAAACTATATTTTAAGAATTTACGTGGTCATAAGAACATACCATTGGTCTTTAGTGCCTAGGTGCCTTATCCCTTTCCCAGGCGCCATGGTCTAGCTTATTACAGTAGTCGTATAATTTCCTAAGCATGGTTACGACAGTCTTCCCTCCTATTTTATCAGTTTTCCAGACTAGCATACTTCAGGATCAAGTGAAAATTTACCTAAGTCTCATATTCTCTCTCTTGCACTTAGGGATTTAATTTCTATTTGTTTATTCCTTGTGTCATATATGTGTTATAGCATCCGTTTATTACATACGAATGTGAAATATCAAGGGTTTAGCATTAAATCCATTTTTGTTAAATCATATAGTGAACCTGTTACTCAATTCTAACCTTATTTCTAGGGTTGTCTTCTTATGCCCATCACCTGTAGTGGAATTTTTGGGTCTTTTGGGCATATAGATCTCCCTCCATCTACTTATAAGGCTTCTAAATCAATGGTTGAATATGATAACCCCTTTGCTAATTCTCAAAATTTTCCTCTCAAAAACATCGAAACCTCTACTAGTGAGCAATCATATGATGAGCACACCAATGTTGATCAAGAGAAATTAGACAAGCTTACTAATTTTCTAAAATATTTACATGATAACCCTACAGATCTTCCTCATATTCTCCATGCTTTGATGGTGTCTAAAAAATATCAAGATGTTGCTTTTGAACCCCTTTCGGTTCTTCCTTGGTTGTCATGGCCTCTACTCAACCCCTTCACATTCCTACTTCCATTACCACTACTACTGCTCCCATCATTCAACCCAATACTTTCATTTCACAACATGGTTCTTCTTCAAATAATCCTTATTTAACTTCTTTATATCAAGATTTACATGCTCAAATTCACCAACTTGAATTGCCTACCTCTCATGCATCTTCATATCTTGATTCCACTTTGCTCCTTCACACTATTTTCACACCCTCCATTTCATCCTATCCACTTCCTCTAAATTTCTTCACCCCTATGTTTCCCACCTTAGGAGTCCATGGTGAACCTTAAGAGCATCTCCAAGTATTTCATTTGGTGTGTCTAGATTATGCAGATGATCATACTTTATTAGCAAAGCTCTTTCCCTGAAGTCTCCAAGACTATGCTATGAATTGGTTTTATCCATTTGGTAACCTCGTTTACACTTTTAGTCAATGCTTTTCTCACTCATATTTATTCAATGCTTTTCTCACTCATTTTTAATGCTATGAATTGCTGTTCTAAATTAAACAAGGATATAATGAGCATCTAGTGGATTATGTCTTACAATATAAGAACAACTTAGCTCAGATGTCTAATATACTTGTGGACTCTGAATTGTAAAATATCTTTTCCCAAAGTCTCTTACCAATTCTACAAGAGAGTGTCATCTTTAAGACATCTCTTTCATTTGATCATTATGCCATACTCTCAAGCTACATGAAATCAAGGTATTATCTACGTGAAAGCTTAAATATCATGATCAAACTGTTAGGAATATTTTTTTAGTTCTTACATTATAAATGTCAATATAATATAAATATAAAATGGTTTTTGTAAGGTATAACAACTATGTATTTACGGGAGTGCGTTGAGAGTTTTTTTTAACAACTCGTTAACAATAGCTAGATTTGTTATTGAAGGTTTCTTAGAGAATAAGAAAAGGATCTCCTATATATTTGTCAGTGGTTTCGTATGAAATAATGTAATGGAGGTTGTGTATATTTGATGTATTTATCGTGTGAAAATATGGTTCTGTAGCATTATTTGGTATCACAGCAGGCGTGATAAGTTTCAGTATGGAATGCTAATTTTTGGAGGGACACCAATCTTCTAATGCTCAAAGTAATGGAAATCTTAATTTTTATATCCTGAGTTTCTCTTCTATCAGATCCATGAGAGTCTCATGTTCATTTGGTCTTCATATCACACTCAATCTGTATTTGGGTTCATTTAAGGATCAAATTCTATCAAGTCATTATTGGAATGGTATTTTGGGCCTAATATCATTTATCACTGTATATATTCATGTTTAGCATTAATTTGTTATTATGGGACATATCTAGAGAGCATATGTTGTATTGGTCAATGCCAGAATAATAATTGGTTTATTTTCCATGAGTTTATGTTCGCTGAAGTTGAACATGGCTTCAAGGCATATGTGTGATCTATTCTTCTCTGGAACACCACACGGTTTTCCATACTAATCCCTACGTTTGAAGCAAAACCTCAATGAAGTTTTCAATATTCTTTTTTTTCCATCCTTCCATTGAGCACATGTTCTTCTAATAGTACGATAAAAACATGGATATTTTTTCATTGATAATCATCGAAGAAGGTGTTATTGGACACAACCCACAAATTTCATTGAAAATTATGGTTTTATAAGAATGAACGTTGTTGCTATGTTAGGAATTTCTCAATGCATTTTTTTTACAACATTCATGTGCCTTACAAGAAGACCAATCACAAGTTGCAAAAATCTTTATAATTCTACATGCATCAGTCCTCATCAATATCCTCATCAACTTGTCATGCATGATTCTATTATGTTGTAAGTCGTGCTCAATTCTCCAAAAGTCTGTGGTTCTATGGGTAATTACTACTAGCATTATTTACTTTGAATTGATATAGAATATATCATGTATTTGAATGTCTAGGTTTATAGTGTTTAATTTATGTTGTCACCATCTTAGTCAAGTTAATATGTCAAGGTTCAATTGCTTAGATTTGTACTTATCTATATTACAAGTAATGAAGCCTAATGCCTTATTAGGTACATATAAATTATCATCTAGTATATAAAGCATGTCTATTATCCATTTTATGTTTATTAAAAAATTTCATTAAGGGTTTCTTTGTTAAATTCAGTGTCAAGAGGCACATTTGGATCATTTTATTGTCTTCCTCATAAAAAAATTTGTCATTGTGTTGATATTATAAAGTAAATGTAAAGTTTATTATCATTATTGTCAAAATTTCTAGTTGAATTTTCTTGTCAAGGTGTCATGGTCATTCTTCAGTCATCAAAAATTGTTAAAAATAAAAATAAAAAATAAAAAAAATTGAGTCATTTTGAAAAAAAAACTGCCTCACTTTTCAATAGGTGGACCCATTTTCACTTGTACTTGGCATCCACCTTATGGGGGTGAATTTTTCAAAGATACTCAGAGTAATATCAGGCTGAGTTAGCATCTTCACACTGGAGGATGGAGGCAACAGAGGTTGGATGTCGATCAACGACCTCTCGTTAGTTGCAAACGACAGGGTTGCTTAAGCTGTGGTGAAATTTGTGTAGTGTGAGTATTTCTTTTCTATTTTGTGCCTATTTGCAGCATTCAATAAGTGGAAATTTCCCATTGAGGGGGGAACATGATCCCAATGTTCCATTTCCATTATGTCATCATTTTCAGTCTGTGTGTGTGAGCAGTAAATTTTAGTGGAATTTCCTATGTTATTTCCTGCTATGAAATGTGATGAGGGTTGATAATAGTGCTTGGCATATTATGATGTGGTTGTAGGTAAACCACATGAAAACCTTCATTTGTTGTTTATGGTAAACCAATATCAAAACCACCATTCTCAGTTTTTGGTCAACTATTTACAAAACCATCCTTAACGTTTGTGATCATCCTGTGAAAATCACCTGATCATGAGCAGGTGCAAGTATGAAGGCAGTTCTTTCCCATGTTCACACTAAGGGTGGGAATGTTAGGAATATTATTTTAGTTTTTACATTGTAAATTTCAATATAAATATAAATTAGTTTTCATAAGGTATAAAAATTATGTATTTACGGGAGTGTGTTGAGATTTGTTTTAACAACTCATCAACAATAGCTAGATTTGTTATTGGAGGTTTCCTAGATAATAGGAAAAGGCTCTCCTATATATTTTTAAGTGGTTTTTTATGAAATAATTTAATGGAGGTTGTGTATATTTGATGTATTGATCCTGTGTAAATATGGTTCTTTAGCATTATTTCATCATCTTCTACTCAATTTCAAAGAAAACCAACTTTCAAACCATCTAGTAAACCTACTGAAGTAAAAGCTACTATCAATGGTGTCTCTACTCCTGAAAAGCTCCAATGGAAACCTCCAAAGCATAAATTCACAAAATTACATTATGTTCTGCATATTTTATTGCCACGAATTATTGAGATAAATATTATCACTCTTCCTCCTCTACTTAATATGGATCCATCTTGCCCTAAATTCCGTAACTATAACAAAAATTTTATATGTGACTACCATCAATGTGTTGGCCACTCTACTAAAAAATTCTGTAAACTCTGACATCCTATTCAATATCTAATAGATGATAATGCAATCGATCTCCCTAATCCTTTGGCATCTACGCCCATCAAAGAAAACAAAAATCTAAAAAACTTTAATGATCCTCTTCCAAAGCAAAATAAGCAAGTTGAATCTTCTTCTAATCATACATATTATACAGTTCCTCCTCCTTCATCGAGGGCTCTTGATTTATTGGTTGCTCATGTTGATGCATCTCTACCACTCATTACATTCTCTTCTCACAATTATCATGCTACATTCCCTTCTAACACATTACACATTGATGTTTATATTGGCCTCATGTTATCAATAATATAATGATTGATCCATCATTTCATATGAATGCATGCCCTATTGCACTTCTCATTGCTATCAACTACCCAATCTCTCAAATTTCATATCCATTTCTTGGATTTTACGTCTACCTCAAGCTTTCGATTGTTGTTGGGCCTCTCACTATGCTTTTTCCATTTGTTGTGGCACCTTCGATCAAAGGTTGTGACATCTTCTTAGGTATTCCTTAACTCCACGCTGCTAAAGTAATCATTTCCATGAAACACCTATGTTTAAATTTCATTCACAACAAACAATTTATCATTATCAAGGGTGTTCCACCATGCACACAATGGCCGCAGCCTCCTCTTGAGGTGTCCATTACACTCACTAGATCATTTAGGTCCCCTAGACCTCTCAAATATAAGACACAATCTAGTTCTAGCTCTCCTATTCGCACGTGACATACTCGTCTTCGTCAATCTACTAGTCCATCTCATATATATGTGTATCCTTGATCCTGAGGACAATTTGGGACTTTGTAATTTCCCTAAATATCCATAAACCTTGATAGTATAGTAGAGAATTATGAGATATTTGTTATGGTACCAGGAACACTAAAAATGGAGATTGTATGCTCAGGATACCGGTGGTAAAAGTTTGGAATCGGTAGGGTGAACTGGTAAATTAGGCAGTGACATGTGCCAAAAGTGAAGTTTGAGAAAAAGGGTAAATTTTTTGTTTCACAATGTTAGTCTTTGACACTCATGTTTGGATAGGTGGGCCACACTATTTACTAGCTAGGGGCCCTCAGCAAGGGTTGACACACTTTTTTCATGGAGGGGTGTCTTGGTCTCCATAACTTCATATTTATATCACCACAACATTCATTATATATGCCTTATATGTTTATTGCATTGTCAATGTGCAATATTGCAAGGAATTGTTAATATATTGTAGAGTGGTGATTACCTATGCAGATCCAAGTAGCTCACCCAAGCTAATATTCAACTTTGTTAACTTAGCTTATCTGCAGTGAAGTGGCTATTGACCAGATGAAGTGCAACTCAAGGATGGAAGTGTAAGGGTTTGGGCTGATGGAAACAAGGTGTGGATGAATGTGTAGAAGTATCACAGAATAGTGGCACACCTAGGAATAATTGGAAAAAAGGACTTACGTGTTTGTGTGGTGTAAGGTTGTTTTTGTAGTTGGAGTGTTGAGCACGCAATGACATGAAGACTTGCAGTTCATGTAAGGCTATTTTGGGAATTGCATCAGATCAAGCACAATGCACATTTTTGGTCTAATAATAGGATTTGTACTTAGAGTTAAATTTAAAAGATCTATTATTAGCATTTGTATGCTTTTGTATTCTCTTGTAAAGGCACATGGCTATTATTAGCATGTAGCCTATTTTTGAAAGGTGCATGGGTAGTGAAGGGAAAGTCCCCACCCCTATATATATGTATTGATTTGCATGGTTTAGGAGCCAGTTGATACAATTTTATTCTAGAGTTACGCTATGGAATTGCTAACATGCATGACTATAGAAACTGAATCATGAGGTATTAAGCTTCTATGTTTTAGAATATTTAATACAATGGATCTTTGTTTGCTCGATATTAGTGTTATATGTGACTAAATATGGTTATTGCATGGTAAATCTCATTATAGGCATCATTTAGTCAATATTTCATATGGTTTAGATCTAGATCTAGTTATGCCCTATGGTGTAATTGATTATTTGTTATGGATCTGAATTATATTTATAATCATGTTAACATCTTAAAGATGATACTCTAAAGAGGGAGCTGGTACCCTTGCGTGTTTCAGGTGAGAGCTCACTCTAGTCTAAGTGATGTGTTAACGCATCTTGGGATTTGTGGGTATATTATAGGATACATCAGTGGTTCCATTTCTGAGACCTCTTTCTTAATTGGTTTACAAGATGTTGAATGATAAAGTCATACTAGTTAACCTTGGCTAGTATTGAAGAGTGGTTAGATGATCTATAAGAAGATTATGCTCACAGATTTAGCATTGGACCCGAGTTTAATGCACGTGCATGGGTTGAGTAGAATATTTATAATGCATTATATGAGATGATATTTTCTATGTTTCCCATAGAGTTGTACAAGTGTATGGTTGCTTACGCATCTAAGAGGAATTGGAGGTTTCACACTCTTGTTTAGATATAGGAAAATTTCCAGGCCTTCTATGATGTAGATCTTATTTGGACGTGCTCTTTGGATGTTTGGTTCTATGGTATTTTAAACAGCTATATTCTTGAGTACACAGTTTACACTTACTCTTTCCCAGAATTTACAGAGTTCTAGTTCTTTCACAAGCCTAGAGGACCTTATTTACATAGTATTCCTTTGGCAGTCATGATCTTGATTGTAACCCTATATTTAGAAAAGAATCCTATGGCTAGCTAAAACCCAACATGCACGAGGGTAAGAGCAGGTTTGGTAAATATGGCAGACCTAGTGGCAGAGAGGACAATAGAAGAAAGGTGGATTAATTTTAATGAAGTGCACAAGAGGGATTTGATGAAGTAGTGAGGGATCACGAAAAGAATGGTGTTGCAGAGAGAGATGGATCGTGAAGGATTTGGGGCTCACACAGAAGACATGGGGTTAGATTATTTGGAACTCCCCCATTTGGGAAAGCATGGAAAAGAACCCTCTTTAGCTTTGGATGAGGGTGCATCAGATGATAGATTTTGGACCACATGCATACATATGAATCTACCTATTGGTCTATCCTTCGTGCTCAGTTTTCCAAATTATACAGTAGTTAAAGGTAATCAATCCATTGTGAGAAGTAGAGTTGTAGTAGATAGATTCAATTTCAGGAGTTAATCATGGGGTGTATTCATCTATGGTGGCACAATCGTCGTTTATGATATTTGAAGGTCCATCTAGAGGTTTTTTTTCTGGTGCATCATCGACACATAACATGGGTGCACAAAAATTTTGTATAACATTTATAAGTAGCAGTAATTCATAGACTATGGGAGTCTAGTTTAGCATGACTGTTGGAACACAAGGCATTGCATCCTTTGGTCTGTTGCCTACTTCAGGAGGAGGATAAAGAGGGTTAGGTGGCTCGGGTGCTAACATATTTGGTGGATCTATAGGTGGTGGAAACATAGGAGAAAATACATGTTATGGGTCCAGTGGGAATGATCTGCAACCAATCTCAAAAAATTTATGTGTATATGTCTCTTCATCTTCCAGAATATAGAGGCATTGAAGATGCATCTGAGCATGTACATATGTGTGAAATAATGTGGCACGCCAAGGGGATTATAGCTCTGAGAACGTGCAAAGTGAGTTCAGTTTGCAAACTACGTTAGAGGGGCACATGTGCACAAGCTGGTATAGAAAGTTTGATCCTAATCAGACTTGTGTGGATTATGCAGTCACGGCGAGATGCCTTTTTAAAATATTTTTATATCCCTGAGTTTGAATAGAAAAGCATAAGCATGCACTTTAAGATATTAAGTAGGGAACTATTGAGATAATTTGGGAATATGATGTTCATTTGAAGACTCTTCTATCTAAGTTATCTTATGACATCCACGTGAGCTAGCATGCACATAGTGGTTCTTTGGAGGAATAGATCATGCCTTTTAGAAGAGAAATTTCACGTAAGACCTTTACAGATCCACATGAGGTACTTGAAGCAACTTTGCGCACTAAGGTAGGAGGAAGTGTAGACATAGGAGTGACCCATTCTTGGAAGCCCAAATTACAACAATGGAAAAGTAGTTGGAAAAACTATCTTCTAATTCGACACATGAGACATGTAGTGGAATTTGGTGTACAAATTATGAAGTAGAAGGGCATACTAAGGATAGTTCCCCTTGTAAATCAGTGTACTCATTATTACTAGATTACATGATATGTCATTTGGACCATAGTTCAAGTTGATGCCCATTTTTGCAGTGCACGTAATAAGAAAGCACGTTTCTTATTACAAAAATATTTGTAGGTCTTCCACTCATGATACTGAGGAATGTACAGGTTGATTGATTATATTGATGATGTCATTGATATTGGCGTATGAAAAACAAGTGTTGCAGATGACTCTAAGGATAAGGGTGAGCATCATGAATATGATCACAAAGAGGGGCGTTATGATGGACGGTCATAGTAGAAGTTCGAAGATACCGTGGAGGATTAAGAGATCGAGGTCATGCTAGGGTGGAAAGAATGATTTCCCTCATGGAACTTTTTATACATGTGGATATCCTGATCATTGCAGGTGTGAATGTCCTCAGAACATTGTCTGTTATTTTTATGCGAAAATAATCATAAGTATGAAGAATGCCCAAAATTATATGAACACTTGAATAAGAAATCATAAACAGGAAAATAAGGGTGTGGGAATGGTTAGAGTACAACACCCAGCTAAAGGACTAGTGAATGCCAAAATTTACATCGTTGGAATCCCTGAGTTAGTACTTGTGAAGATCACTACATGCGTTAGAGGCTACACGCACGTCAGAGAGTTTCTTCAATAGAATCTTATGATTACTGAAGTAGAAAGCATTACATGCAAATTATCTAGACCCTATGCATCAGAAGGAAGTATATAAAGAATCCATGGAGGTCATTTTGAATTTATGCAGGGTGAGATACAGTGTTTGAAGGAATAGTCATAGAAGTTAGAACAAAAGAAAGCATATGAGATCCATCTGAAAAATGATGATTATTTCAAGGAGGTTTACAAGATGTTGTGCTAAGAAAACATTATTCTATTGTTATGGAATTGGTTGAAAAGAAACACTCTATGCACTGGGACTTGAGCATGAGAGATAGATTTTGCATGCTAGTATTCCTTCCAGACAACTTGGATTATGACAAGGAGATTACTCTAAATAACCGTTGTTGATGGTTGGCTCTTAAGTAACATTTTGATTGACATAGGCACAGAAGTGAATGTGCTTACTTTGGATGTGTGGGTTCAAATGGGTAGACCTCCATTGTAGCCATCTTCTAATGTGTTATGTTCATGGAAAACTTTACTAAGGCCATGCCTATTGGAGTTTTAAAAGATGCATCCATTACTATTTAGGGGGCCAATTTTACTAGGGATTTTGAGGTCTTAGCATGCTTGCAAAAGTAGACAATTTTCCTACATTACTTGGGAACCCTTGGTGTTATGAAAAACAACACTAACCTATGTTTTAATGAGGGGTATATCATACTTTGAGAAGAAGGAAGAACATGCATCATCATCCCTTTGAAAGATGGGAAATATGCACCTTATGTAGAGCCTTTAAGTGAAGAAGAATTGAATAGAATTTATGTGTACACCATTCGAGATTTAGAAGTTCTTGAGCTATCGAAGAAAGGAGTCTCTCTAATGGGATGATGGAGAATTCCATGAGCAATAATACAAGTGTTGCATCTGACAACTAGGCACATGAAACTTATGAAATAGTTGGCATGGGAAGTATGCAGTAGTGCATTTGTGCATGCATTAGTAAGCCACAGCACTATCAGGACATTTGGGCAGCAACTAGGTACAAAAGTACACAGATGAAGATAATCCAAAAGCATTCCTGTCTTGATATGAAAGTATTAGTGGGAATGTCAGGTGGAAAGAAGGAACATGTTTAGTGTATACTCTTCTGTAGGATGGTAGCGGGCATTAGTGGATGGCTCATATGAGATAATATTTTAGAGTGGAGAGAAGTGAGGATTGCTTTATCTGCTTGATTTTTGAGGAGTACAGTGCACCTACTCATATTTATGCCTTTCATGGTAATGATAATGTTCAACACCATGTTCAACAAGTGTGAGATAATCTAGACAGAGGTCCATGAAGCTTTACCACTTTCGTTGTTGGTGCAAACAAGCTTTATTTCACCTTGCAAGGGCTATGCGTGTGCATGGTATATCTATGCAGAGTTGAATATAGAGACTGGAAATTGGAAAGAACTTATTGAAGGTATGATTCATACCTTTGACTATTTTTCCACTAAACCTCTAGTGAATGAGGAATTATATGTTATGAAGTACTTAACTTATGGGAGATAGTGCAAAGATTGAAGAGCTCCACCATACATTGAATTTTTTAGGAGATTCAAACTTGGAAGGCGAGATTTGAAGAGGATGATAATAGTATGCTGTTGTAATTTGGGTGCACCTTCGTAAGACAAGACCTACAAGAGGTAAACAAAGTCTACATAATTGATTAAGTTGAGTGTTTAGCACAGAGGATAGTGATCTACCTATAGAGATTCATGTTACAAGGTCTTTGCGATATTGCATGATGCAATAGGCACACATCTGGCATGATGCCCATTAGGACCATTAGAAGGTAATCGTATTGGAACAAATACTAATGCAGCTAGATGAGAGGCATGCCATCAGACACGATTGGTATGACTCTAGAAGTTTCCAAGAAAATTGAGTTAGCTACGAAGACATGACAGGATTTATGCACATGGGGCTATCATGAATTAAGAAGATGTACAGGAATCATTGCGAGAGATGAATGGTAAAACTTAAAGTAGGTGCACGTCAAAGTTTGAAAGAGACTTGATAGGATGAATCTGAACTTGCCCTTCAAGAGTAGTTTTTCTGAAGATACAGTAACCAAAAGGATTTTATATGGGCTTTGATTGGGATTCACATGTTTGTCGCTGCAAGGAATCAGTAATGGGTAAGCCATATGGTGATTAGCAAATTACAAGGAAGATGGCTAGGATCATAATTTGTGTGGTTAAGAAGTGACTTCAAAGAGAACAACAAACGATGATGGCGATCCTATGTATTCATGTGGGTGAGACCCTTACTGATCAACAGTAGAAGTGTTATGCATGTTGGCTATGAGCTCCCATATTTTGGAAAACCTAAGAAGTTATACCAGTGGCTTACGTGCGAGTAGATTCCATGAGGACCTTCATTTATGTGATTTGTGTGAGAATGCATCATTAATGATAGATCACCACACCTAGTTGATAAAAGAAGTTTGACATTCATTGAAAGAGATTCAGGATGATTGTGCTGCATCAGTGCACCTCACTTAGATAACAAAAGAGAATTCATATAAAAGAGATAGGATAACTGAACTTGGATAACACCAAAGGAAATGCACGAGATGGATTATCCTCATGAAGTCAACAGATATTATTTGGAATCCAACCTTATATTCAGGTTAACTAGTTTAATAACCACATTACATTCATTGAGGCCATAACAGACCAAACATAGTCAATGCAGATCAAAGTCATGCATCTTGGAACCTAAAATATGGCTTGGCTCCATATTTCCAAGACCCATGACAAACCCAGGTCCCCCTGAATACATGCCACTTCACTCAAATTCCCTCATTACAAGAGACCTTAATCCATTGAGGAAGCCCACTAGTAACTCCATAGAGCTTCACTTATCCAAACGCTATATGTTGCCCCTCTGGTTCCATACTTTCTTGTACATTAGCATCTCTATATATAGCTTGAGTATTGACCATCATGCATGTTGTTGCAAATCAGTAGCACCCCCTGGATGAAAATCAAGGTTTCTAAGTTGATCTTTCAGGGCATCCAATGTGATTGTACAACATTGAAACCTCTCTCCAAGTGTGGGACTTGCAAGATGAGAGAGGAATCTTTAGATTAGAGGTTAGTTCCTCAAACTCCTCTGATTAGATCTATTATTTGCACAACTGCAGAGGTTTAGATCCTAATTTTATCCTAATTTGCAAGGAGACAGGGATAAGAAATGTAAAAAATTAAAACTAAACTGATAAGGGTGATACACCAAAGGAGTGGTGAGCACTTCTTGCTCATGAAAATTGACACAAATCAGAAATTGCAACATAAAACATCATGCACAGGTTGATAAGTTGTAATTAAGGGTTTGAAATGAAGCAAAACAACACATACAAAGGACTGAAAGCATTCACAGAGCCTGCATTGTGATTTTTCAACATCAAAAATCCTTGTATTCCAACACCAAAGAGGCAGAAAAACCTGTTACAATCCCTGGAAGGTCTGATACTTGCCAAAATCACTTGTTGAAAGTGAAAACAAAAGCTTGTTGTGTAAAAAAGGTGTTCCACCTTTGAAAAATGAGCCAAATCTGGCTTTTACACTGCATGGGTTGAGCCTAGGAGAGAGAAAACATGAAAAAACAGTGGGAGCCATTCCCCATTGACCAAAATGCATTAAAAACAGCATGGAGGTCCTTACAAACCCATGCCCTGACATTTTTTTACCATGCTGGAGAAGAATGCGACCCATTTTGAATTTAAAATTGGTTGTTGAAACGTCAATTCTATCCATGGGCATGTACCAGAAGAGTTTTTTTGATTTTCTCCCTCCAAACTGAACCAAAATTCAAAATTTACCATGGAATCTTGTAGATAATCTCACCATATTTCCATTGATATAAAGAACATGAAAACCTAATCTCGGGATTGAAAGATATGCCCCTTTGAAGATTTAGGGAAAAAAACAGGCCAAAATCGGATTGGCGGGCAAAAAGTTTGAATTTTTACCCGTTTGGTCTTTGGAACATTTTTCAAATTTTCCCCACGCTCCGCCACTCTAGGTGCCACATGGCACATTCTGATTGGGCGTGGGCCCTTCCAAACCATTTTTTCCTTCGGGTCGCTTGGTGTTTTTTTGCCCTTGGACACGTGGCAAGCTCTTGATTGGCTGCGGGCCTTGCAAGGGAAAATTTCCCAAAAAAAACTTCGCCGAGCCATAACTTGAAAAATACGTGGAGTTAGGAGGAAATACTTTACCTTTCTGGAAATTTGAGAAAGAGCTCTATCTAATGGTGTCATTTCCAGAAGGTTTTTAGTGCCTAAAAAGTAAAAATTTATGACTAAGGCACAACAGAAGGAAAGAATGAAAGGGAGTTAGCCACAAAATGAGCAGGGGGCACATTTGGATAACAATTTTGGCGACTCAGAGGGGTCATCTGCCTACTGGATGAATGATCAGTAGCCTGAAGCAATCCATTGGGCATGGAGTCATGAGTAGTAGCCTGAAAACTGATATGATTTTTGAAAACTTCCCTATGAACCGCTTGAATCCCACTAGACATGGAGTTGTTCCCACCAAAATCCCATCAAAACAAACTGTGCAAGAGTGAAACCAGCAGCACCAAAAACTATGTACAAACTGAAAATCATACATGCTCCAAATGGAACATGTAGAGTGTGCACAAGCACTTCTTCTACTAAAAGAAAACCTATACACTCTACTCTAACTAGAAGCAAAGGTGAGCCAAACGAAACCTGCAAATGGTTGTACAAAATAACTTCCTTTCTTCAAAATTGGCAGCCATGCAAATGATTTGGAGCTGAGTATGGCTGATTGGATGAGTGGAAAATCAATAAGAAACTAGTCTTCTACCCAAATTAGCAAGGTGTTAACTAAAAAACATGAAATACCTCTTTTAGTTGCTCTGCATTTGAATTAGAGAGGTATGACAGCTGATCCTTGGAACTTTGCAGCTCATCCTCATGCTTAGAAGCAAGCATGACTGGTTGTGGCTTCTCCTTTGGCTCCAATGAAGCCAAATACCTGATTGGGAAAGGTATAATCCATTGAGTATGCCTATAATTCTGATTTTCAACTCCAAGAATGGAGTTCTCTTGTAGACCTTGAATGGATGGTGTGGAAGCAATGGTAGAAACCCTTCTGCCCTTTCTCTTCCTCCAATGAAGGACATGAAAGATTAAAATCTTCCAATCTTGGTTCCAAAGAGCTTCTATAAGATTCAGGTTGCTACAAATGAATACTCTCCTCCATGACAGCAGGCTCTTGTGTTTGGAAGATGGATGATGAAAGAGAGAATGGTGGAAACTCAATCGGTTCTTCTTCATCAAAACAATCCTCCAAATCAGACAGGTAAAACTGCCTCATTGCTGTCCTGCTGCAAATGTTCAACCTCTCCCATGGCGTGTTCTCTTGATCTGCAACTTGATCACCATGGTTTTCTTTCATCCTCTAGCATTGAGTTTGAGGGATCAAAAATCTTCTTCAGTACTAGAACTTGAGAGAGATGAAGTAGAGAGAAGAACTGAAGGTTCTTCTATAACCTGCTTTGTGCTCAAAGCCTTTGGATCTGCACTTTTGTCCCCCCACAGCTGGAATGTGCTTCTCTTCTTTTGGATTTTGAGCAACTTCTCCTTCCTCTTGCTGTCCCTCATGACTGATTTTTGAAATTTGAATTGGATCAGCATTTCCTTCAAATAGGGTGCCAACATGGACACTATATTCTGAACAAATTGATTGCTGATCTGCAACTCCTTTTTTCTCTTCCTCTGCTGCAACAAAATCAGTCCTGACCACCATTTTTTGTTTAACTCTAACCTCTTTTGAAGGTTTCATCAGCAAAGGGATTTTCTTCATCCCAAATTTAAGATCCCAACTCTTCAAAATTTGAATTTCTTCATCCTTGTTTGGCTTCTCTTTTTGTTGTCCTTTATGACTGATTTTGGCAATTTTTTGTGGTGGTGGAGGAGGTAAAACCTCTTGTTTCTTTAGAGGATAGGGTGTTTCATTTAGCTCTTGTGGAGGGGATGAATGTTTGGAATGGAAAAGGAAAGAATAATTGAGATGAGGTGGAAGACTAGGGGGTGGAGAAATGGATTCAACACTTGGGACAACAGATGGAGAGTTTAAAACTTGACACTGCTGAGATAAAATAGATTGGGAAAGAGGAAAAGAAAAGGCATGAGATGGTGTGCTTACCCAGTTGACAAGGTTGCTGAATAATCCTCTCATACACCTCTATTCCTTTAATCCACTTTGCAAGCAATGTCAGTGTTGCAATCATGAAGTCAAGCTTCTCTTGAGGGCTGTAATGCCTTGGGAAAGGTCCCACCCATGGACAGGGTGCTCCACAACCGATTCCAAATGATTTCATTTGTGCTTTAGCCCTGGATTACACCATGTTTACCTCCATATTTTGGATTTTCTCCAACAGACTAGCATCTTGCATTTGATTGTCTTCATTGTATGCACACCCTTGCTCTTGGAAAGCTCCATAGCCAAACTAATTTTGGCATTTATGCTCATATGGGTATGTATGCTGATTTTGAATTTGTTCAAAATGCTGATTTGGAGGATTTAAAAAACGTGTTGGAGGTGGGAAACATTGCTGCTGTTGTAAATGTGAGTTCCATGATGGAAATGAAGTCATGATTGCACAACTTCATGGAATGGAAAAGAATGAAAGAGATGGAAAGAATAATGGATGGAAATGGATGAAAAATAGGTCTGCAACTTCAGAAATGGGTTGCTGATCAGATGGAGTGGCCAGATGTG
The DNA here is from genome assembly GCA_019776745.2 of Taxus chinensis. Taxonomy (NCBI): domain Eukaryota; kingdom Viridiplantae; phylum Streptophyta; class Pinopsida; order Cupressales; family Taxaceae; genus Taxus; species Taxus chinensis. The sequence goes on along the minus strand of CM034156.1, from coordinate 330,130,894 downwards.
TTTGCAAGTGCCTCCAAAGGCTAAAATCTTCATAGGAACCACACCAACCTACAAAATATGAAGTGGAAGGACCTCTAAGGTCCCACCGAGGCGTGCCAAAAACTGTTGTTGTAAATCAGCAGCACCCCTGGATGTAAATCAAGGTTTCTAAGATGATGTTTCAGTGCATCCAGTGTGATTGCACAACATTGAAAACCTCTCTCCAAGTGTGGGACTTGCAAGATGAGAGAGGAATCTCCAGATTAGAGGTTGGTTCCTCAAACTCCTCTGATTAGATCTATTATTTTCACAAATGCAGAGGTTTAGATCCTAATTTTATCTTAATTTGCAAGGAGACATGGATAAGAAATGCAAAAATTAAAACTAAAATGATAAGGGTGATACACCAAAGGAGTGGTGAGAACTTCTTGCTCATGAAAATTGACACAAATTAGAAATTTCAACATAAAACATCATGCACAGGTTGATAAGCTGTAAACAAGGGTTTGAAATGAAGCAAAACAACACATACAAAGGACTGAAAGCATTCACAGAGCCTGCATTATGATTTTCAACATCAAAATTCTTGTATTCCAACACCAAAGAGGCAAAAAAAAACTTGTTACAATCCCTGGAAGGTATGATACTTGCCAAAATCACTTGTTGAAAGTGAAAAAACAGAAGCATGCTGTGCAAAAAAGGTGTTCCACCCCTTTGAAAAATGAGCCAAATCTGGCTTTTTACAGTGCATGGGTCGAGCCCAGGAGAGAGAAAACGTGAAAAAACATGGGAGCCATTACCCATTTACCAAAATGCATAAAAAATAGCATGTAGGTCCTTACAAAACCCATTCCCTGACTTTTTTACCATGATGGAGAAGAATGCGATCCATTTTGCATTTAAAATTGGTTGTTGAAACGTCAGTTCTGTCCATGGGCGCGTACCAGAAGTGTTTTTTGATTTTATCCCTGCAAAATGAACGAAAATTCAAAATTGACCATAAAATATTGTAGAGAATTTTATCAGATTTCTATTGATATAAAGAACGCAAAAATCTGAGCTCTGGATCGAAAGTTATGGCCATTTGAAGATTTAGAGCAAAAAACAGGCCAAAATCGGATCGGCGGGCAAAAAGTTTGAATTTTTACCCATTTGGTCTTTGGAACATTGTTCAAATTTTCCCCGCACTCTGCCACTCCAGGTGCCACATGACACATTCTGATTGGGTGTGGGCCCTTCCATACCATTTTTTCCTTCGGGTCACTTGGTGTTTTTTCACCCTTGGACACGTGGCAGCTCCTGATTGGCTGCGGGCCTTGCAAGGGAAAATTTCCCACAAAAAAATCTGTCGAGCCATAACTTGAAAAATACGTGGAGTTAGGAGGAAAAACTTTACCTTTCTAGAATTCTGAGAAATATCTCTATCCAATGGTGTCATTTCCAGAAGGTTTTGAGTGCCTAAAAAGTAAAAATTTATGACTGAGGCACAATAGAAGGAAAGAATGAAAGGCAGTTAGGCACAAAATGAGTAGGGGGCACATTTGGATAACAATTCCTTCCTGAGATAACAGATCAGTTGCTAAGTGTCCATGTGGTCCTCCAATGAAATATGATTCCTTTGATCTGAGCTCTCCACTTTTTTCAATGATGTCTTTCTGGATCCTTCCATCGTATACATGGAATATTCCTTTCTTGACCATACAGCTATCAGGTTGGCACCTTATTCACTCCACATGCTAGATAGGTCATGCTTTTCTCATGTGCTTCCTGGAACATTGAATATGGCTAAGTCCCAAAACTCATCTTGCCTTGCGCACACGCAGTGTGTTCTACTAAACCCTACTAAAAACCTATTCTGCATGCTTTCACCCTGCATGCCCTTCTTCAAATAGGTCATGCATGCCCACGCACATTCTTGTACTTAGCCAATATTTTGGGGGCCAACATCACCCCACACTACTCTTGTTCTCCATCCTTGGAAACCCTTCTCTTTAATGAATAAAGAATGGTAGACTTTGACTAGTGCGAAAAAGAATGAAGGAATGAAGAATTGGGAGAAATAATGAAAGAATGGGGAAATGAAAGAGAATAATTCTTATTTTTAAAGGAGGAGAGGGAAATCCTTCCCTATTTCTACCTCTAGTTTTTCCTAGGCATCAATATTACTCTACAATTTTTGACAGAGGTCTTCAACTAGGGTACTCACCCCCTCAAAACTTAGTTCATCCCCTTTGGCACTCATTGTCTCAACAATACTCTCCAATTGTTTTCCCAAGTCATCAAATGCATCCATCTTGTAGGGGATCTGGGGGTATAATTCCTTTAGCTAGATTTTGATTGAGCCTCACAAGGTCTTGATAGATTTCTAACTTTTGTTCTACCTTGGTTAGGATTTAATCCATTTCTACTTTGTTCCCCTTATTCTTCTCTTTAAAATCCTTGAGTTCCATTTCATGTGTAGCAAAAAAGATGCTTGTCACTCTATCTCTATCAATGTAATTGTCATATGTAGCTTTAGTAACTTGTGCGGTGGCCTTTACCTCTTTAAGGAGTTTGGTATATCAAGCAACGATATCAACAAACTTCAACTTCTCTTCCTTTTATTGGCACACTAGTGCCTCTTTTGTAGATTTTAAAGTGAGTGGACATCTTTCCATTATTAGGATGTGATTCAAATCCTTCAAAAAATGCAAGGTTGATTCATATTTTTTCTCAAGTGGTGCTAGGTCGGGATGCTTTAAGTTAACAACATCTGTTATCATCTCGATTTTCTTGTGTAATCCACACACCCTTGCCTTCTCTTCTTTTATTCTGCACCTAAAATACATACTGATAAGATCTTCTTGCTTCAATTATTTTCTCTTCTTAATGAGCTCCTCCTTTTTCCTCTCTAATTTCTCCTCCAGAATCTCACCCTATCATTCCTCCCAAAAATTTTGTCCTTAATCTCAACTGAAATTTTTTGAATGCATTGCAAACTTGCTCATCTGACAATGTTTTATCATTATCAAGGGATTTACTCATTTCATCTTTGGTACCTTCATCAGTGCTCTCTGACTTAATTCAAACTCAGGTTCATCCACGTGGGACCCGAGTGCCCAAGATAGCATATTTTTGGTTCGTGGATATGCACCTTCTTCATCAAACAAAGTCATAGCCAGGATTTTTTCCATTAGTACGATACTCTGGAAGTGCACTCATAACACCTTGATTGGATCATTAATGTATCACATACCTTTCTCTTATGCTTCCATTACACCCTTCCCACTTGTTCGCATAGCCCTTGGGAAGCTTACCACCAAATTAGGATTCCCACCCATGCTACCATAGTCTTTCCCGACACTCTCTTCTTCCATTTTATTCAAAATTTTATTTGCACTCTACTCCAACTCCTGATCCACCAAGTCCTTAATGATGCCCAATACTTCTCTTTCCATGGATTCTTCCACTTGTTCCTTGGTGAGGCTTGGGGTTCTCTTATTTTTGGTGCTTACTTCTTCACTTACCCCCTTGCCTTGATCATCTACTTCCTCCTCCTCATTCATTCTTCTCTTCATCTTCCTCCTCCTCAGAGTCATCTACGTTATATATTAGATGGTCTTGACCTCCCTCAGAATATTCATCATCAATGTCACTAATTTAGGCTTCTAGGCTCTTTGTTTCCTCTGAGTCTTCCTTTTCTGCCACCTTTTGTTTCTTCCTAATTGGTGATTCCAGTATAGGATATTAATCCTTCTCTTTCTCCTTAATAGGTGACGTATTCCTTGGTGATTCTTCATGTGTGAGGGGTCCTTCATGCTCTGGTGCCTCTTCTTCCAGGGTCTTCTTCCAGGGTCTTTTCCATGACTGGGGACTTTTTCCTGTGCACGTAAGTGCTAGGATTAGTGCTTGCTTCCGGTGCATCCACAGATTGTATTGTTTTCACACTTCGTGCCTTCTTCTCTTGCACCTCTTCTCTTTCCCTCTTCTTTTTCATGGCATTTTTCCTCCCTTTGGGGTCTTCTGGAATGGAGACATCACTCTCTAGATACATTCCTTTCTCAATATTAGGCCTTATGTATAGATATACCCTTGTTGTATCCCTTCTGAAGATCGGCAGCGTTATCAGATTCATCATATGTACTTCATGGGAGACATACTTCCCCATGTATGTGTACTTCTTTGGGTATATGAACTTCTTCCGCATCTCAATGATGGTCTTGGTCTACTTCAATAAGGTTGAACCTTAGCCTTTTGGCCTCCTTTAATCGGTTGACCCCTGATTGGAAGTATTATGTGGTGAAGGAGAAAGGTAGATTTCACCATGGACTCTTAGTCCCATATGTCAATGTAAACCTGCCAATGAAGAAATGTTGATATACTAAAAAATCTACCTCTCCATCCATGAGCATGGGAAACTACTCAGGGATCCTCCACTCTTTCCCAAATGCATTGTGCATTTTCTTGTACCACGTTTATAGGTGTGCCTTGTGAATGGTCATCATGGTATCACATGTATACTTCTCAAACCTTTTTGTGGGTGAGGGATCCTCTTCTCGATACTCCCAAATGAACTTCTATGTCCCATTGGGCACTCTAATCTCTAAGAAGACGATGGTGAGGAGAATGTTTCCAAATAGTATTTTTTCTCCTTGCTGCATGTTGTTTATGATCTCATCCACAATAAAGGTGGACAAGTTATAGAAGGTCCCTTCTAAGATCTTTCAGCATAAATTTAACCATGCCTTATTTACTTGTGTCCATCTTTCCTAATCATTAAGCTTTATGACTAAGCACGTGGCCATTGTCATAACAGGGTCAGGAATTTCTCTGACGTCAAAGTACCGTGAACCCTTTTTATAGTCATAAGCCTCTACGATTTCCTTGATGGCTTCCTTATCCTCTAAGTCATCATCTATGGATTCTTCTTCACAATTAAGGCTAGTGAACTTGCATATAAGTTGAGGGGTTATGTGCATCATGTGGCCTGCAAAATAGAAGTGGTATTCATGTACGGGTGACATCAATGACTGATATAGTCACTCGAGCTTGCCAAAATAAGGCAACTCATATAGTTGTAATAGCCTTGCATTCTCCAACTTTACCTTTACTTCGTCGTTATATATTGGCATTCCTTCTGGTGTCCTCTTGTTAGTTGGACAAACTAGTTCCAACACCATTTCTTTCTTAGTAGTGCTCATGTGATGGTTATAATCACTCATGGCCATTTTTCTCAAGTGTGACACCCACTCTTTCCCCAGCAATACTCCATCTGGGTACTGCATTTCTGCATACCATTCTTCATTGGAGATAAAGACACTAGTGGTTTGCTTTCTTTTTCCCTTGCCCTTCTATTTCTTTGGTGAAACGATCGCCTTCTATGGTGTCATGTTTTCTTATCGGGTTACAACCTAAATCCCTCCTTCTTACTCTAACTACTCTGCTCCACTCTCAGGCTCCACTCCTTGAAGAATCCTCCTTCTTTCATGCCCTAGCTTTCAAACCCTAACTAGGAACAAATTCTTCCATAAGACAACATATTATCAAAAGAAATCTCCCTATTCTTGTGTACTCTTTCCACTCTAGTTCACAGATCGATCTAGTTGTGTACTTTATGATTCTTCTTCCTTCACACAATATCTCTGGATGCCCTAGTTCACAAGAGCTCTGACTTTGCAAAATCAAGGTAAATATTAACGTTCTCGACTTCATACTTATAGTTTTTCTCCTCTCCAAGAATAAATGTTATACCACCTACCGATGTACTTAGCATTAAATGAGGATTTTTCTGCTAGGCTTCCCTTAAGCACCCTTACCCATTTGCCCAATCCTATGTGAAAAACCTTCTACAATCTTCTAGTGGACAAAAATCCAATCTGACTGAAGACTCTTATGCGCACATTTGCAGCACCGAAGACACTTCTTCTTTCTTTTACCTAATTTTTTTCCTCACCTATATCATGTTGTTCCTACGCTCGGCATCCTTTGTACGTGGTATTTGTTATAGCCATCTTGACACCACAATTAATTATCCACCATTTCCCACATGCGTAATTTCTTTCAATATTACAATTCCTTCTACTAGGCCATTCAACTTTTACTACTAGCTATAACTTTACTTTGACACTCCACCCCACCTAAAATAGATGTGGTCCTTATGCATACACTTAGAAAATAATGTTTTTTGTACCGGCACACAAGGTGCAAAATCTTCTACACAAATGGAAAGGACTTCTAAACAACTCACACTTAACACAATTTCACTAAGACAAATTTTTACTGCACGGAAAATCCCATTTACGAGTTCTCTTCCCACCACTAATGCCCATAATTCCATTTGCGTTTGAATCTTTTGCATTCTTCTTACCTTTTACAAACACCAACGAACTAAGTTTTTTTATCCCACACTATAATCATGCAAACAACCACCCTTACTAATCACAGCCTGATTTTTCCAATTAGCAAGTCACACTTGTTATCTTGTCACAGAATGCATTTCAGAGACCATTGCAACTATATGTGGTACTAACTACTCTAATGGACCATTCCAAATGGGACACAGGAATTATTGCCGCGCAATCCACAGCTGGAAACAAACTTCCTTATTTACCTAATTTTTTCCCTCACTTCTAGAATTGGTTCCTACGCTCTATCAACCTTTACGATCACCATTTGTTTAGCCATCTTGACTACCATTTCAACTATCTCAACATTTTCATTTGTCGCTTTCTCAATATCGGCACTTCCTTCTACTGCCACTAACCCATTGCACTACTCTTAAGATGGCAACTAAGTCCACACCTAGATGTGGTTTTCATGCCACTCCACAACCTTAGAAAAAATCATTCGGTACCACCGCACACAAGGTGCAAAAACATCAACAATGGAAAGGATCATTCAACGAGAAAGGGAAACACCAATAAAAGAAAATCATAAAGGAAATCCCTAAACTAACTAAAAATTTCCTTATTTACAAAACCAAGAATACTTATTTAAGTAGGGCTTCAGCCTAACTCCCATTGAAAATGACCTAGTATCTCGTCCCATCAGCACTTGTAACTTGACAAGCCCTTTCAAGGATGTACGAGATGATGTTTGGTCCTAGCCAATGGAATTTCAACTTCCCAAGATGGGACAAAAACTTGGAATCATACAACAAGACCATTTTCCCAAACTTAAATTTTTTGTTCTTGATATGACAGTCATGTTAGGCCTTTTGTCTTTCCTTTTATGTCTTCTGACTCCATCTAGCAAGTGATCACCTTTCATCTAACTACATCAACTTATCAATCCTCTCTTCGAGCACTTGTTCATCATCCAATCCTCCTATACACACTATATGCGGCAATGGTAACATGAATTCAATTGGAAAAATAGCCTCCATGTCAAACACCAAATGAAAAGGTGTGGCCTTGCTCAATGTTTTGTAGGTTGTCTTGTATGTCCATAGAATGGCTGATACTTTATCATCCCAATATTTTCTTCTGATGTCACAGATATTTGTCAATGTGTGACTTAGTGTTTTGTTAAATTCCTCAGTAGTTTCATTCATTTGAGGGTGATAAGGGACCTAGTCTTGTGATGGGCCACCATAAATTCTGCTAATAGAATCCTGACCGTTTCATTTAGAAAATATGTACCTCTATCACTTGTCAAGCTTAAAGGACATTTATACCTACTGATAATGTTCTCCCATAAAAATATAGCAGTTTTCATTATAGTGTAATCCTTTATAGGAACTGCCTCTGCCCATCTTGTCAAATAATCAATGCAAGTAATGATATATCGTGAACTAGTCCTTCACGTGGCTGCAAAAATTGGCCCTACAAATTCACTTGCCCATTTTTCAAATGGTTCAATACTGGTTATTGTTTGCGAAGTCATTTCATCCTTCTTTCCAGGTTCTCCAAGGTGTTGGAAATGGTCATAGGCCTTGCCTGGTAGGTGGTTTCCCACCAAGGCACTACCATTAGAATCTTCCGTGTGGTAGCATTTCCATCATAGTGTCCTCCTACAATCCCACCACGTGCTTCCGTCATAATTTCAATACACTAATGTTCCAATACACATTGACATAAAACCTCATCATGCCCTAACTTATACAAATCTCTACTAATTAATATGTAGGGTGTGGCACGTATTGTTAACTACTTCCTCTCCAGATCCTTCATCCCTTCTAACACCACACCATTTTTCAAGAATATAATGATATCTTCCAAGTCTGATGGGGTGTGCCACAACCTAAAAAGTTGAGCTTCTGGCATGGTATCCTCAATGCTTTGTGCATCCTCCCCTGAGTCAATCCTTGATAAGTGGTCAGGCATTGAATTGTTCTTCCCTACTTTTAGAACCACTATGAACTCAAACTCTTGGAATAATATCACCTAATGGCATATGTGCCCTTGAAAAATGATCTTTTTCACCAAGTATTTCAATGCCATGTGATATGTATAGAATATAAAGGGTGTTTCCAACATGTACTATCTAAAGTTATGTAGCACATAGATCACTGACAGTGCCTCGCACTCAGTAGTTGTGTAATTTTATTCTACCTTTGTAAACTTCCTACTTTTAAAAAAAGGGATGATCAACACTCCCCTCACTAGGCTATGCTAGTACTTCTCCCATGGTTGTTCCTGAGACATCAACATGCATATGAAAAGGCTTATCCCAAGAAGGAAAGTGTAGTATGGGCGCAATGAAAAGTTTATCCTTCAAAGTTTCAAATGCCTTTTGTTGCACCTCTCCCCAATTAAAGTCATTCTTGTGTTTTAGAAATTCCTCCAAGAGCGTGGTGATCTTGGCATACCTCTTGATGAATTTATCGTATTACCCTACATGCCCAAGTAATCCATGCACTGTGCTTTGACTAGTAGGCTCCCCCAATCCCACAATAAGTGTAAATTTGGTGGGATCCACTAGTAGGCATTCCTTACATATAATATGTCCCAATAGGGTTCCAAATGGAGTAGAAAAGAAACATTTATTAATGTTGATGGATATCCTCAACTATAAACATCTCTCAAACATCAGCCTCAAATTTTCACAATGGTCTTTTACCAGCCCATACACAGTCTAGTCATCAAGGTAAAGTTGAAGAAATTTATGGATGAAGTCCTGAAATGTTTGTACCATGACACACGAGAACATAGAAGGCACATTATTTAATACAAAAGGCATAATCATGTAAGGAAAAATTCCCCATTCAGTTGAAATTTTTTTCTTTCTTTGGTATTCCTTTGCAATCCTGACTTGGTGATACCCTGAGAACCCATCTGTGAAAGATTAGACCTCGCGCCTGGCTAATTTCTATATTATTTATTTAGTAAAGGAGTTTGGGAAAGGATCTATGACACATACTACATTCAGGTCCCTGTAGTCCACACATATCCTTATTCTTCCATCCTTCTTGATACTTATGACCATTGGACTCACCCATTCTAATTCCTCAATGACGTTAATAATTTCTAATGCTATCATTTTTCTTATCTCTTCCTTGACCTTTACGAGCAAGTTATGATTCATCTGATAAGGTCTCTTCCAAATCAGACACACACCATCCTTCAACTCGATTCTCATTTTCTAGAAGGAATGGTGAACGCCTTTAAGCTCATGCTATCTGCGAGGGAATAAGTCCTGAAACTAATGTAATAGATTGATGATCTTAGAAACTTATTTCTCCGAATAATAATCCCCAATAATAGCCTCCATAGGTTCTTCCCCTGAACCAATGTTAACCTTCTTTATCTTCAATAGGTCATGGTAGGCACGTACTCACTCATCAACACTATCCATGACTTCACGCATACCTATAGAATGTTAACATCTAGACTTTCCATTTCTTTGCAATCTATCACATAGACCATTTTTCCTTTTTCCTTTTCCATTTATGCACACTCAAGCTATACTTTCTCTAATTCCTCTTCATCAAAATGTGTCTCTAAACCAGGTTCTCCTAGTACCTCCTGTATTCTATCTTCCACCATAGTGTTATCTCCCATTGTAAGGTGTTTAATGACTTACAAGGCCTTATCCACCAATGGCTTTGTACTCCTATACTCAAAATATTGAATGAGATCAGCCACCAACTCTTGCCAATTACCTATTTGATGGCGAATATCCAAATTAATATACCATGCATGTGCATAGCCTTGTAAGGTGGAATACAACTTATGCACACATAATGGAGGAGGTAAAGCTTCAGTGCCTTTTATCTAGGCCTTCTCACATGCTTAGACAAGAAATGAGATGGTCTCTTTACCATGGTAGTCTTGGATGAGAGTAAGCATGTTACTCCTGGAGAACGTAACAGAGAATCTAACCCTTACCTTGCACCATTCTAGAAGGATTTCTTGATGTGTAGCCCACTAGTGTGTTGTAGTTCTGACCAGGTTATAGTTGAACATCTCTCTTCTCTTAACCTCATATTTCCAATGAGCCTCCATTTCTCATAAAAAATCATCAAGGTTGGCTCCTCCAGAGTAACTTGGTAACTTCTTCCCTCCTAGGCACTTGACCGAATGTGCCATTGTTACCCTTGTTACATATCCTCTCAACTATTTTCCAATCAACTCATAAGTCCCATGCGCCCAATTTTCACATGCCATGCTAGTGGTATCACTCAAGGATGGAGCATTTTTAATATGGATAACTCCCTCCATAGGATGAATTATCTCAGGGTCTATAATGGAGCACACATAAATTCTATCAAGTACTTCATCTCCCAAGGGCTCAGTATAGGGCATTGATTTCCCATCTGTTAAAGGGATGATCAACCTTTCTTCCTTGTTCTTGAAACTGATATACCCCTTGTTAAACCGTACATCGACATTGTTCTTATAACACCAAGGGTGCCCAAGTAATGCTGGGAAATTATCTGCCTCAGCGAGCGCCAAGACTTCAAAGTCCCCAGTGAACATGACTCCTTGAATAATGATAACAAAATCCTTTAAGACTCTAATGGGAATTTCCTTCATCTTGTTTTCCATATATAACACATTTAAAGATGGTTGTAATGTGAGTCTTCCCATTTAATTCAAGGAATCCAAGGTAAGAACATTGACCTCTGTTCCCATGTCAATGAGTATATTACTCAGAAGCCAACCATCAAAAAATACATTCAAATTAATCTACTTATCATAGTCAAGGTTGTAAGGAGGAAGGTTTGCATGTAAAACCTTCCTTTCACACTCTACTCTGGCATGTGGTACCTTCTCCTGCATCCATTCTCCTAGAAAGGGAATAATATTATGTTTCCTTAACATCCTACATACTTACTTGACTTCATCTAGGTCTAGATACTTCCCATGTATCTTTTCTTCCCTAACAGCCAGTTTTTGTCTTGGCATCTCCCTTGCGCACGAGGCCTCCACCCACGTTGTCACCAATACAGGTTCTAATCTTGACTCACATGCCACTCTCGGCATCCATTGTGGGTTGGATTATTTTATGCTCATCATCCTAGTGCCTTTGTATTTTCGGTGTTGTTGGCTCATGTGCTCAAATAACTTAGGGCACTCCTCATACTTATGTTTTTTTCTGCACCATGAGAACTGCAATAGGTCAGGATACTCATGCTTATAATGCTCTTTAGACCCATAGTTATAATAGGTTCCTCACAGGAAATCACTTCTTCCTCCACCACGGTTACTGCAATGAATAAATCCTCCACAAAAACCTCTTCTATGTGTACCTCCATTTGCGTGCCCTTCATAGCGGTGATCATCGTCCTTAGAACTATTTGCAAGGCTAGTCTAGTGCACACCAATATCAATAGCATCATGAATCTGGTCAATCATCTTGTAATCCTTGGTATCATGGGTCGTAAAGGTACAGATCTTATAGTAATAGGACACATTCTTACAAATCACACATTGTAGTAGAGGAAATCTACTTACATCATGGTCCCCATGACAAATATCATAGTCTATCGCCATTATGTGTACCGACTTCTTAGGGAAATCATCCTTTGCATGCCCTTCCACTTCATAGTTTGTGCACTAAAGCCCACTATGAAATTCCTGCTCTGAATTTGCAGATAGCTTCTCCAACTACTTGGCCATTACAACAATTTGAGCCTCCAGAAAATGGGTAACACCAGTATTAACACTCCCAATAGCCTTAGCACACAGGGTAGCTTCCAAGGCCTCACGCTGGTCTATGAAAGTCTTGTGTGAAAGTTCCCTTATAAATAATGTTATCAATCCTTCAATAAACCATTGACCATGTTCAGAAGGGTGAATGTCATAAGATAGTTTTAACAAGAGAGTCTTCAATCATGCATCATAATCTTGAATACTCTTAGCCATTCCTTGTTGGATCTCCTTCATAGCGTTTATGCTCTTCTACTCAAATTTAGGGATATGTAACTTTACTAGGAAAGTGTTCTTCAATGCACTATAATCCATAACCATCTTGTGGGGGTCATAATTATAGTACCAGCTATGTGTGTGTCCTTGCAACGTCATCACAAACTGACTTACTTTTCACTTTGGGGTAGTGATCTCCTTCATGCGCCATAGCAATTCACATTTGTGCACATGTCTGGTAGCATCCTCAATACCCCTATAGTCTGGTAAGTACAAAGACATCTCAAAGAATGCTTATGGAGGTGGTTGCGGCCCTTGTCCTCCTGATCCAAAGCCTTGATTTCCCCTAGTGTTTCCTCCACCAGATCCACTAGATCCATCTGGTCTTTTACCTCCTAACCCACCAGATCCTTCAGATCTGTTAGGCCCACTATGTCCTCCAGATCCTATACCACTAGATCCACCTCTTGTATCTGTAAAATGGCCTGAAGTGGTCATGCCTAGTGTCCCCAACATCTAACTGAACTATATGTCGATGGTTTGTGATATTATCCCACTGCTAGTTATGTGTCTGGCACCACTTCTAGACATGATACCTAAACCTTGTGTATTTTCACCTTGTCCAAAAATTCCTCCAAATATGGGAATGGTTTGCGCAACCATGGATGTCCCGAATGAGAAATTATATCTCCTAGATGTAGATTGGTTACTCCCATCGATAAAAACTGGGTTAACAATACTTCTCCCTTGATTTGGAAAACCAAACATAGGGGGTTGGTCACTAGGTGGGTTCATATGTGTGCTTATGGCTCTTCTTTCTCCATGCAATGAAATCTTATTAGAAATTTAAGGGGCTTCTCTCCCGTGCTTGCCAAGATGGGGTAGCATAGACTACTCATGTTCTATGTCCTCTTCACGAACCTCAACTCCTTCCTATAACATCTGCCTCTATACATCCATCACACCTATAACCTTGGGTCGTCGAGCCATCTCCCTTTCATGAGCTTCACTATATTTGATTCGTCTCTCTTCTCTTTCTTTTTCAGCCACAATCTCCGCCATCTTCCACCACCCTAGCTTCCTCGCCCAACGCTCAGAGAAGCTTAGCCGGCCATAGGGAATGCCTCTAAACTTAGGGTAATGCTCAAGATATTCATAGGAAAAGGGATAATATGTAAAAATCATCCTCTGGGCTCCCTCAGAAACTCAAATTCAGCAACCTTTGGGAAATAATATGTATAAATGGCATATTCTAGAGTATAACTGGTCAACACTCCTTTCCACAAGTGATCAAAAATGCACATCTAAGTCAGATCTGCATCCTATAGCCTCTAGTAATCATCATGGGTCCATACGTGCAATCTATTATACCATCTCGATCTAGATGCATATGATGAAAGCCATTCATATAGTTCTACTGGAAGAGAGCAGAAGAACATCTCGTATAACTCATGGTACAGGTTCTCTTCTACCCATCTACGTGCTTTAAACTCAAGTCAGTGCCAAATATTTGAGAAAACTCGTCCTCCATGCTCTTAAACCATGCTTCAACACTTTCCAAGGTTAAGCACTCTATCATCACACATCATAGGAACCAAACTGTATATCATTTCTCATAGTAACTTTGAAAATAGGTCTCGACAATGAAACCAAGATGTAGTCATTTTTAATACCCTTAGAATAATAGTCTAATCCCATGCGCATTAGCCTATCACCCAGTGGACATTGGGTGCTCACCCAAGGAATGCGCGGGTGCTGAGCCCCTCTTTTATGTGATTTATGTGAGAATACATCATTAATGACAGATTTAGATGCAAGAAAGAAAAGAACTATGCATTCATTATGAGAGCTTAGGATGAATTATTATATCAATGCATCCATTCAGATAACAAAAGATAAGTATCAAATAGAATACAGAATTAATTCATAACACAAAGGAAATTGACTAGGGTTTATGCTCATGAACAACATATATTCTTAGGAATATAACCTACTATTCATGTTAACCAGTTCAATAACCACATTACATTCATTAAGTCCATAATAGACCAACATATCAATGCAGATCAAAGTCATGCATTAGGAACCTAAGCTATGCTTTACACATTACAAAAACCCATTACAGAACCATCCCCCTAAACATGATACTTCACCTGTAGTCCTCCTAATGAGGACCTTAACCCATAGAACCCATTATTATCTCTACAGAGCTTCTCTTATCCAAACACTATATGATGCCCCTCTGATCCTCTTTCTTTTTCCTGAGCATCTCTATATATAGCTTTAGTCTTCACCGTGATGCCTTCCTGAGATAATAGATCAGTTTCCAAGTGTCCACATGGTCCTCTAATGGATCATGCCTCCTTTGATCCGATCTCTTCACTCATTGCAATGATGTCTTTCTAGAACCTTCCATCGCATGTATAGAATATTACTTTCTTGATCATACAGTTGTGAGGCTAACACCTTATCCACTCCACATACTCAATGGGTCACACTTTTATCGTGTGCTACCTTGAACACCAAATATGGCTAAGTCCTAAAACTTTTCTTGCCTTACACGCGTGCTGTGTGTTCTGTTAAACCTCTGTCTTATGCGCTTTCACTTTGCATGCCCTTATTCAAATAGGTCCTACACACCCATGCACCTTCTTGTACTTAGCCAATATTCTGGGGCCCATTAATCCTTTTCTAACACCATTTACTATGGAAATATTTGAGGATGTTACAGGGCACAAGATCTAATCCTTCATTGATGGATTTTTTAGATACCATCAGGTGAGGATAGCTAAACAAGATCAAGATAAGAAAACTTTCAGTACTGAATGGGGAAGTTTTACATACATGGTTATGCCTTTTGGATTAAAGAATGTGCCTATATTATTTTTGCGTATAGTGGTACAAGTGTTTCAGGATTTTATTCACAAGTTCTTTTAGGTATATTTGGATGATTGGACAATCTATAGCCTTGTAAAGGATCATTGTGATCATTTGAGGCTAATTTTTGAGAGGTTCCAGTATTTGAACATATATTTAAATATTAAGAAGTGTGTATTTTCCACACCCTTTGGAATTTTACTGGGACACATAATTTATAAAGATGGCTTGCTAGTGGATCATGCTAAGGTTGTTCTAATTGTTGGCTTAGAAGAACTAGCTAGTCAAAGTGACATACATGGATTCTTGGGGCACACAAGATATTATAGGAAGTTCATCAAAGGTTATGCTAAGATCATCACTCCCTTGGAGGAATTTTTGAAAGGAAAAGGAAGGTTTTATTGGGTGAGGAAAAACATCACGTGTTTGAGACTTTGAAAGAAAGGCTTACTACAACACCTATTTTTCACTTTTCTTCATGGTATAAACCTTTCCGTGTTCATGTAGATGCCTCTGGGATGGCCATTTGTGTGGTACTAGGTCATCCTAGAGAAGGGATTATCGATCATCCTATTTTCTTTGCTAGCAGGAAGTTGTATCCAGTAGAACAGAATTATACAATGATAGAGTGTGAGGCTTTTTCTATGATCTACACGCTCCATAAGTTTTGACATTATTTTCTAGCCACACCTTTCGTATTTTATATAAACCACATGGAATTGAAGTACTTGATGAACAAGCCCGTATTATAGGGGACATATGTCAGTGGGTACTATTATTTTAGGATTTCAATTTTACTGTGGTGGTTATGTCAGGTAAGAGCAATTCTGGTCTAGACCATTTATAAAGGATTTAATCAAGAAAGGACACACAGAGCATTAAGGGTACAATACCAGATGCACAACTATTTAGATTGAACAGTGCACCCTAGGACTTGGAGGATATTGTTTTCTTTTTATGCACATGTGTGTTGTTAGAGGGAATGAAGGCGTTAGAAAATAAACAACTTGCTAGTTGTCTCACGCCTTTCATGTTGATCAGTGGAGACTTGTACAAGTTAGGTCGTGATGAATTTTTTCACTAGTGTGTAATTGAGCATGAGCGCGAAGCAATTATGGAAGAGGCTCATGGCCTTATTACAAGTGGACACTATGCAAGGGATGTCACCGTGCACAAGATTTTACTTGCTAACCTATGGTGGGAAACATTATACAAGGATTATAAAGCATATTGTAAGTCATGTGACCATTATCAACACCTTGGAAATCCTGGGCATATGGATGAAATACCTTTGAGAACTATTACTAGTGCAAAACATTTTAAGAAGTTGGAAATTGACTTGTGGGCCCTATCTCCCCAGCTACAAGTAGGGCTAGATTGCGCTATATTATAACTTGTACATATTATCTTACACGATGGGTAGAGGCAGTGCCTACAAAAGATTACACAGTAGCTACAATAGCAAGGTTTCTATGGGAAAATATTTTTAGCATGTATGGATGCCCTTTAAGTTTAACAAGTGATAGGGGTAATCATTTTCTTAATGAGACTATCAAGATATTATTGGAAGAATTTATGATCGCACACCATCAGACAACACCCTATCACCCTCATGAAAATAAAACTGTTGAGGCATTCAAAAAGATACTGAACAATACATTGATAAAAAAAATTATGTTGGAAGGAAATATTGGGATGATAAAGTCTCTTTTGTACTTTCGGAATATAGGACAATCTATAAGAGATTGAATAAATCAATGCCCTTTCAATTGGTGTTCGGTGCAGAGGAATTTCTACCTATGGAATTCATGTTAACTTATTTGCGTATTGCATGTGTAGGAGCTTTGGCTGATGAGTAGGCATTAGAAGAACAATTTGAAAAACTGATACAACTAGATGAGAGGCGTGTCATAGAACGATGGATTTAGAAGCAATAAAAATCTAGGAAAAAGGCATGGCATGATAGGCACATCAAGGATAAGAAACTTGAGGTTGGGAAGATGGTACTTTTGTATGATTCAAATTTTTTGCACCACCCTGAAAAGCTCAAGGTGCATTGGTTAGGAATGGTGATCCGTAAAATTCTACTTTGGAACTCTACGAACCACAAAACTATGTTGTTCTACTTTCAACTTTGGAAAATGATATATTTATTTTAAAAATTAGAGCTTCATGACTGATTATCTAGTGCTATAGAAAGGAAATTTTAGAGTAGGAAAGAATTCAAAACTTCAACACCAACAATTTTATCATGGAAACCTCTAATGGAGGAAAACCAGTCAAGAAGGTCAACTGCTCTTTCTTCCCACTTTTATTTGTCTAATATAAACAATTACATATTACAATAAGTATGAAAATAAGCAACAATGTAAACCTTCTATCTAATTACTTGTTTTCTTTGTTTCTACCCCTTGCTCCTAAAATTCCACTCTGGCACTAAAGATCTTGCTCACTTCTCTCATTAAACTCTACTTCTTGATCTCTCTGAATCTTTGAATGCCATTCTCTTTCTCCTTTTATGCATTTATGGGCCTTCCCATGTCCTCCCATGCACTGGAGGATGTGAAAGGGCATGGAAGGGGAAGAGACACGGCTGGACACTTCAAATTTGCATCCATTTTCGTTCCATTCTTCTTTTCTATTTGAAAGTGTCAGGACCACCTCTCCAAGAAGACCAACAGTCTTAGTACTACTGCCCTAGCTGGGTGGTGGTTTTAGGACCACCACCCTTATAGGGAAATGGTTCTGAAACCACCACTCTGTACAGAGTAGTGGTTCCTTCCAGAATCTTTGTCTACCTCCTTTTATTCACTTTTCTTGTTTCTTTTTCTTAGTGCTGATGGAATTGATGAAGTGGTTTGTTTTTATTGATCCCTATGGATCATACCTACCCTAATTAGGAGGATTTTGGTCCCAAAAAGTTTAGTGGGGGAGTGGTAGAGGAATCAACTCCATCTGGTGCTAATTTGAGTACCACTGGGTCTGCCTTGGTGTCTTCTCTCATCTAACCTTCCAAGACTCCTATGGATCTCTGGTGTATTTCACCAGTGCTACATCCTCCTCTGAGTTGCCTCAAATACAATCCTCTTTGGAAGGTAACTTGTGTATATTTCCTTCTTTTTCATGTGTAGATGGTGTTAGTGGATGTGATATCTTGCAACTTGTAATTGCATGCATCTGCATGAAGTATGGCCTAAAGGTTTCTTCTCCAACCTACTCAAGTATGGCGAAGGTCCCACACTGTAGTGGTTTAGTCCTTTCCTATATTTATCTCTTGAGATGGATTGGTTGAATCCTCTCCAAGTACGTTGCTACTATATTCACCACTGTTCCTTGTATCTCCTCTTCTTCTTCCTACCCCATGGTCAATTCTAGTGAATCTATAGGTAGATACGGTGACTGCATAGTGGAAGTTTTTTTGCTCCTTAAATGAACAGTTCTTGTGGTAGCTTCTTCTACAAAAACTTAAAATTTCTATCCAAATTATCCATCCTTTGCTCAGAAATATCTATGCTCTCACATCCATTTTGCTTCTCTTCTAATGAAAGTAAACAAAAATGATGATTTACCTAAATAATTCTAGTGCTTGGTTGACACTTACTATAGCCTTCTTTGATTTCCTCTAGTGTGCCATGATGTTAAAAATGACTCCATCCTTATACATCTATACTGGTTCTCCCTCCTTGTGAACATGAAATCCATGGCATGTAACTAAGGACTTACAAAGACAATGTCAAATGTATCAAGTTGAATAATATCATCCTCTAATACATCTATGTATTGGGTATTTATCCCAAACTAAAACTTACACTTCCTTGTAACTTTTATTTCTACACCCTTCTTCACCCATCTCAATGGGTATGGATGTGGATGTGTGTAAGTCTCTAGACCAACCTGTTCTACAACAACATCAGAAATCAAATTTAACTGAGAACTAGAATCTACTAATGTAACACACTTGACAATTGTTATATTCCTCTTTTACATCTCAAGTGTTCACATGTGATCTTCTAAAGATGTGTTCTTTTGGTTGTTGGAGATCATGCTTGATATGGATAAATATTTTCTATTCTTAAGATCATTAGAATGGAATGGAATGGCTTCCTTGAATCCATTTTTCATTTCTTGTAGGTGAGTTGCAATTCGGTTTAGAAGTTGCAAACTTATCTCTTTATCTAACTCATCCTTGGATCAATTTTAGTGATCCAAGGAATGTTTTAAACCTTCTCAGTTGAATGAATGGTAAATTGACATTCCATGATTGCGGGACATGGTGGACTGAAAATTGTTATTTTAAGTTCTTTAATCTTGTGTGAACGTGTTTCTATTCAGTTATATGTTGTGCTTAGGTCCTTGAAGATCGATCTTGGCATTACATTGCTGACGTAAAAGAAATATAGCCTACTCATGACATAGGAAGGATTCAGAATCCCAAAACTAAAGGATTATCCTACAGAATCCAAAGCTGGGTAAGAATATTCACTACCTAGCTATGCTACTTAATTGAATTTTTATTCTAATCTAAGCCTTGTGCTAAGGGAATATGGAAAGGTTGCTAGGCTATCTAAATTAACCTAAAACCTAATGCTATATGGTTATGAGATGATCTAACCTAATTTTGGAATTACCTAAGGTAATGTGTTAAGGCCTAAGGTAATTATTCCTAAACTAGCCTAAGTTTAAGGATCTATCCTAAGCTATTTTAGTGGGAACCTAAAAGGGTCGCATACCTCTAAGGAGACGGTTCCAATGACATTAAATTGTTGATAAGGTTCTTAAAGGCATTACATACTAAAGATGGAGTTACATGTTAAATGGGAATTGGCATTCACCAGATTTGGGAGGTGGTGGCAAGGAGAGTTGAGCTTGAAAATAGGAATTAATGAAATTAATTGGCCTCAGTTTTGTTCACAAACCACCTAGGAAACTTGGAAGGCAGGTTTGTAGGAGGTAGTTGGTTTTTACATGCTTTTCAGATTTTGCTTTGCATGGAGCAAACTGGTCCTTCAAACAAGCAGTTCGAATTTCACTTCATTGTTATTTTTAACTCACCTGGTCTATTTTCAATCATGGGAAGGTATATGAGGAATTTGTTATCCAACATGTACCCCTTGCTCATTTTGTGGCTAACTCCTTTCATTCTTCCCTCTCTTGTGCCTCAGTCATAATTTTTTCTTTTCAGGCACTCAAAACTTTCTAGAAATGACACCATTGGATAGAGCTCTCTCTCATATTTCCAAAAAGGTAAAGTTTTCCTCCTAACTCCATGTATTTTTAAAGTTATGTCTCGGAAGAGTTTTTGTGGGAAATTTCCCCCTGAAAGGCCCGCAGCGAATGAGATGTTGCCACATGTCCAAGGAAGTGGCGGGGGTCAAAGGAAAACTTGGTTTTTTACCAATTTTTTTGGCAAAATTTCAAAAGGAAGATTTTTCCCCGTAGGCCTGCCGACAAATCAGATGATGCCACATGTCCAGGGGAGAAATTTGAAAAATTTGGCTAAGTGTCACACATGGAAAATTTTGGAGGGAAGGTCCGCGCCTAATCATATGATGCCACGTGTCCTATGGCGTGGGAGTTTCGGAGGGCGGAGGAGAAGTTGGAATTTTGGCAAAGTGTTTCACCAAATTTAAAAAAAAAAAAGAGTTTTGGCCCGCTGCCCCATCAACCAATCAGCAAAGGCCATGTGTCACCGGGGGTCGGAGCTACAGAGCGTGGGAAGAAATTGGAATTTTTTACCAAATTGTTGACGCAAAATTAAAAATATTTATGGAGGGCCCATGGCAAATGAAATTAGGCCACGTGTCTCAGACCGGTGGAAGGCGGGGAGAATTTGGGAAATTTTCCCAAAGAAAAAATGAAGGAATTTTTCAAAGAGAAAATCTCGCCCCCAAAATGCGAGCCAATGGAATCTCGCCACATGTCAGGTGGCAGAAAAAAACTTAAGAAAATCCCGCATGAGAAATTAGAAAGGGTAAGCCCACACCTAATGGGGTTATGCCATGTGTCCAGGTCAAAAATGGTCAAAGCAGCCCGCGAAAAATTTAGGAAGGACAGGCCCACATCTAATCAACGCATGCCACATGGCCTCAACTCACCCGCCCGGAAGGGATTTTTTAGAAAATTTCCCAAACAGAAAAATAGAGGAAAATGTAGCAGGATGGGCCCACGCTCAATAAAAATGTGCCACGTGGCACCTAGAAAGGTGGAGCATGGGGATTTTTTTGGAAATTTTCCCAAATGCAAAAAAGGTGAAAAAATTCAAATTTTCGCCCGCCAATCCGATTTGGCCCTATTTTTCCCTAAAATTTCAAATGGCCATATCTTTCGATCCAGAGCTCAGTTTTTTGCGTTCTTGATATCAATGGAAAGCTGGTGAAATTATCTACAAGACTCCAAGTTCATTTTTGCATTTTAATGGAGTTTGGAGAGATAAAATTGAAAAACACCTCTGGCATGTTGTCATGGACAGAAATGACGTTTCAACCACCATTTTTAATGAAGAATGGCTCGCATTCTCTCCCAGCATGGCTAAAAATTTCAGGGGATGGGTATATAAGGATGCCCATGCTGTTTTGATTGCATTTTGGTTGATGGTTGAGTCCCTTCCATGTTTTCCCATGTTTCTCTCTCCTGGGCTCGTCCCTTACACTGTAAAAGCCAATTTTGGCTCATTTTCAAAGGGTTGAACATTTTTTGTGTATTGCAGGCTCCCTTTTTCACCTTGCAAGTGATTTGGTGGAATATCAGACCTTTTCTAATAACTGTAATCTATTTTTTCCTCTCAGGTGTTGTAATACATGTATTTTTATATTAAAAATGACAATGCAAGCTCTGTGAATGAGTTCCAATCCTCTGCTTATGTTGTTTGCTTCCTTTATGATCTTTCATTACATGTCATCAGTTTTTGCATGCTGTTTTGTTATGTTTCCATGATTTGTGTCAATCTGTAGAAGTAAAAAATGTTCACCACTCCTTTGGTGCATCAAGTTATTAACATTAGTTATATTTTTTTGCATCCTCTATTTTGCCCCTTTGGAATTTAGAGTAGGAACTAGGAATATAAACCTCTGCAACTTGTAAGTGATAAATATTATCAGAGGAGTTGAGGAACTATCCTCTAATCTGGAGATTCCTTTCCCATTTTATAATTCGTACACTTGGGGAAAGGATTCAATGTTGTGTAATCACACTGGATGCTTAGGATGATCAAAATAGAAATCTGATTAACATCCAGGGGTGTTGCTAATTTGCAACAATAGTTTTGGCATGCCCGGTGGGACCTTAGAGGTCTTCATCTTCATTGCAACAAATTGATGTGCATTTTTTACAAGTTCCCAAGTTTAAATAGCCCTAAATTACACACTTGGAAACTCCAAGGAAGAAGAATCATCTGGTTTTAGCAGTACAAGCCTGAAAACTCATGAGAAGAATCACCACAAGGTCAAGAGTTAGAGAAGAAGAGGTTCTGTTTGAGTATCTGCAGTTATCTCCAAGAAGAAGGCAAAGAGGGAGGAGAATTCAAAGGTCTTCATCTCCACCAAATAGAACTCTATCAACTCCTCCACCTGGTAGGCCTTTCATTTAATCAACAAGGGTTCTAAGGCCAATCAGAATGGCACAAAACAACCCCTATGTCAATTTCACTGGCAGCAGCCCACTTGCTCTCAATGCATAGAATCTAATCCCAATTGTAGCATTGAAGAACATCCCTTACTTTACTAGAGAGAATCAGAATACTCCCGGTGATCATGTCAAGGATATTGCTAACATTTGTGCAATCCATGAGATCAATGAGATGTAAGTTGCTGTCAAACTACTGACATATTCATTCAAAGGGAAAGCTTTGTAATGGTTTAGGATTCTTCCTCAGGTTCTATTCAAAATTTGAATCAGCTATGTATATCCCTCCATGAGCAGTTTGGAGAAAAGGGAGACAATTTTTCCCTTTTGGAGCTGCTGACAACCATCAAAAGAGCTCCCAATGAGCAGCTGACTGATTTTAATTTCAAATTTCAAAGGACTTGGGAGAGAATTCCGTAGTGGCAGTCAGGCCAACAGCAGAAGGTTCTTTTCTTTATTACCTCAAAGCTTTAAATTCTGATATTTCTATGTTAATTCAATCCATGGGAGGCACAACTATCCCCATTGCTTATAGCATTGTCATTAGAGCTTAAAATTGTTTGATTCAAGCTAGCAAGCTAGCTCCTAGGCCTCCAATGCCACTATTTCCAAGTTTAGAGAGACCAAACACTAATCAAACGCCTAATTTAGCTCCTATTCCCACTCCTAGAAATTAGAATTCAAGTGAAGCTTCTACTTCGTCTTCTAGTGCCTCAAATGAACTTCAAGAAAGTCATGAAGGCAATTGCAAAATCTAGCCAATGAGCTCGTTACACTCAAGAGGCAGCAAGCCCAAGGCTTTAGACCTCTTTTTCAGCCCCAAGCTCAGCCTAATAGGCAACCATATCAACCCCAAAGACCACCCAATCTAGTTGAAAATATAAATCAAGAAAGGCCTCCTGCCAATAGACCATTTCAGCCTTATAATCCCAATGCTACATCTACCTCTAAAGCATTAGTGCCAGTACAAAACAATATAGCTCAAGAGTATGATTGGTGTTTCCCATGTAATGAACCTCATAACTAATCCATGTGCTTTAACGGTGCCTTGAATCAAGCATTTATGGTGACAACAACTAGTGTGGAGGGTGAGGGTAGTCAAGAAACATTCTAGTAGTAGTCAATTTCAAATGATACCACACTTGTAAACTGGCAGGCAAAAGATTTTGTGGCATGAATCAAATGGTTTCCCAAAGTGTTGCAGCCAACACAAGGTCAAAGAAGAGAAATTTGGGTGAAGAAAAATCATTGGCTCCAAGTAATCCACAACCTCATACTACTCCAAAAGTTATTGGCAAGCAAAGTGCAGTCCCAAACACGCAAGGACTACCTAAGACAACTCCTAGGCTAACTCAAATTTCAGTTGTTGCTGCCCATGTGCAAGGAATGAATGTGTAGGCCAAGGGACAGTAGAGAGACACTTCATCTCCATTCAATATTGTTGATCATATGAAGAAGAAAAATGTAAACATATCAATGTGGGAATCACTATCTATCCCAGGCCAAAGAGATTTGTTACAAACTACCATGAAGGACTGGTCAACTTCGAATCAGCAGGTCTAAATACAAGAGAAGGCGCTCACAAATGCTGCCCAGTAGGAGGGGAATCATGGAGGACAGCAAGGTAAAATTTTGAATCCCCCCACATTCTATGTTTCATTGATCATTGGAAATCAATTAGTACACAATTACATGATTGATTCCAGGGCAAGTAGTTTAGTAATGCCCAAGCAAATAGCTGATCAGTTGGGAATTCAGTATGAAGTCATATCCAAAGGGGTAGTGTAATTGGATGGGACAACAGTAACCAACAGTTGGAGTGATAAAAAACTTGAGTCTTACCTTGCATGCCTGCCCTAATGTTGTTGTTTTGCAAGATGTCTCAGTAATAGACCTTCCACCACTCTTCACCCTATGTTTGTCAAGGGATTTCACAGCCAAGATTAGAGGTTACTATTGATGTCAAACCATAGCACCCCTAAATGTCTACAACGTGATGGGTTGAGACTCTCAATACGATTGCATAACATGGAGCTTTTCCCAAGTGTGGGACATTGTAAAAATGGAAAAGCTCTCCGAATGAAGGCCGGTTCCTATTCCTCTGTTCAGATGCACACGTAGAAAACGCAAAGGGTTTACAAAAAAACCTAATCTAACTTGTTAAGGAGGCAGGGTAAGAAAATACATAAAATAAAACCTAAACTACAAAGGTGATGCACTGAGGAATGAAGAACACCTGTCTTACCAATAAACACAGACCATTAAAATGCAATGCAAGATCATGCACAGATAGCCAGATTCACATTGAAAGATCAAGGGGATGCAAATGAATACAAAGAGGGTTGAGAATCATCCACAGACATGCATTAATTTACTCCAAAGATTGATACAACACACTGCAAAATGCCAAGAAACAAGGTTGCATTACAGTTCCAAATGGGAGGTTTAAACTCCACAAGTTCACCTGCCAAAGAGAAGAAGGGAGAGGCAAAACAAAAATTTCCAACTTTTAGAAAGAATCCCCTCCTTACAATTTATAGGAATAATGAGAGAGAAAAGAGAGAGGAATTCCAAAACTACCCCAACCACCCCTAGGTTACATTTAATTCATCTCATTATGATGGTAGGTGAGAACCCCAGCGAACCCAAAAGTGGCGAAGTGTATTTTGCATTTTTAAGAATTTTTTCTCACCCAATTAAAGATATCTATTCGTAGTTGGACAGAGGACCTTGTAAGCTTTCCAAAAAGTCTAACCTTGCATGAATCCGAGCTCCCAATCAAAAGTTATGGCCGTCTGAATATCTGCGCCGGGGGCTGCTTCCTGTCAGCGCTCAAAATGTTGTGCCTCCTGGAGGTGTGCCATAGGTGCATCCATGTGTATTTTGACATCCTCTTACGTGCGCTAAGGCACAAATTTTTCCTTGTCGACACTTCGTGTCATGTGCCATTTCTGTGTGCCAAGGGTGGATCCTTTTCTCTGTCGACACTCCGTGTCGTGTGCCATTTCTGTGCACCAAGGGCGCATCCTTTTCTCTGTCGACACTCCGTGTCATGTGCCATTTCTGTGCACCAATGGCGCATCCTTTTCTCTATCGACACTCCATTTTGTGTGCCATTTTTGTGTGCCAAGAAGATAAATGTCATGGATTTGAGCTTCTTTGATTTCTATAATCTTCTGCTTGTCTATATCTACCTGGGGGAAGATATATACAACAGTTACTTATTTGCTGATTGGTCACACATGTTGTTCAGAAGAAGATATGGAACTAAAGCCACAATCAGATCTGATCCTATTGTAAACTTTCACATTGAGCCTTACACTCCAAGTCAGTTCAATACCAATTGTTCAGCGTTTGATCAAGAAGATTATACAAGCACTGATGAAGCTGACACCAAGGTTGGAAGTATCCCAGATCTAACTCTTGATGAATGGGTGAACAAGGTACATGCTTTTGATCCTTATCAAGAAATAGAAGAGTCTGAGTTAGGAGTCTATTGCATGCATGAAGAAAATCAGCCTATTCCTAGCATCACCAAGCCAAACCACAAGGATGACAATGAGGTATGGTAGTTGTTTTTTGATGGGTCAAGGAGTAGACAAGGTGCAGGAGGGGGAGCTATGCTTGTTTCACCACAAGAAGTGAAGTATTATTCAGCTTTTAGATTTCAGTTTACATGCTCTAATAACACTGCTGAATATGAAGCTTTGATACAAGGATTGCATTGGTCAATCAAGAGAGGAATAAAGAACTTGCAAGTCTTTAGTGACAGTGAGTTGATTGTCAACCAAGTTAAGGGGTAGCATGCTATCAAGAATGATCTACTCAAATGCTAAAAGAACAGGGTGTGGGACCTCATTGAATATTTTGAGAGTTTTGGCATAAAATTCATTCCTAGAAAAGAGAACCAAGCTGCTGACAGGCTTACAACAGTTCGGGAAGCCTTTGACGTTGTTGAAATCATTCAGAAAGACAGGGTACAACCAAACATCCATGTGATTATGAGGCCTTCAATGTCAGATAAGAATGTAAGTTGCAAGTGTTTGAAAATGATCAACAAATCATCCATTTCTTGCAAGAGGAGGTTGAGTTCTCAGCTAAAAATCAGGAAAAGTTGGAGCAGCAGTATGGTGACCAAGTGGTGCAGCTGAGAACCAAGAAACTACCAAAGGGACTTATTACTTTGGAGTCCATTTTCAATCCTAATGATTAGTTTAGGAAGGAGAAATCAAACATCTAAGTGAAGGGAGAAGATTCAGTGTCCATCTCAATAGAAGGAGCTAAATCACTCCAAATTGGTAAGATGACAACTGAGTAAGAAAGTTATGAGTTCATACAGCTTTGTTAAGAACTCCCTGATGTGTTTGCTTAGAGATATGAAGATTTGAAAGGTTTCAATCTTGAGTTAGCTCAACATACCATTGAATTGGATCCAAGTACTAAACCCATATAGAAAAAACAAAGGCCGGTCAACCCCCACATGGAGCCTCTCATGAGAAAAGAATTGAATAAGCTAATAGAATCAAGAATCATATTCCCTATCAAGCATTCTAGTTGGGTGGCCAGCTTGGTTCCAGTTAGAAAGAAGAATGGGAAAATCAGATTGTGTTGACTTCAGAGATTTGAATAGAGAATCTCTCAAGGATCATTATCCACTTCCTTCTATAGAGAAAATTTTACAAGTTGTTGCAGGCTCAGACAGGTTTTCATTACTTGATGGCTATTCAGGGTATAATCAAATTATGGTGAAGGAAGAAGATCAGTTCAAGACAGCCTTTACAACCAAATGGGGAACTTATGCATATAGGAAAATGCCATTTGGGCTTTCCAACGTTGGAGCTACCTTCCAAAGAGCAATGGACATGGCGTTCAAGGATTTGATTAACAACATAGTGCTGATATATCTTTATGATATCATTGTTTTTTCAAAAAATGCAGTAGACCACCTCTCTCATTTGAGACAAGCGTTCCAAAGGTGTAGAAGATTTGGAGTCTCCTTGAATCCTAAAAAATGTTATTTTCTAGCCCATGAAGGAAAACTCCTTGGCCACATTGTCTCCAAAGAAGGATTAGTAATTGATCTAGAGAGAGTTAAAGCCATAAGAGCACTACCATTGCCAAGCCACAAGAAGGCCCTTCAAATTTTCTTAGGGAGAATAAATTTTGTTCAGAGGTTTGTCCCAAATTTTGCAGCCCTAGTCAAGCCTATCACCAAGATGTTAAAGAAAAGCATGGCTTTCAAATGGACATCAGAAGGAAAGGAAATTTTTGAAGCAATATAAGAAGCCATCTCTCAAGCCCCAACTCTCATCAACCTAGATTTCTCCAAGGATTTCACCCTCTATGCATTTGGGGGTGATGATACTATTTCTGTAATTTTGGTACAGCAGAACAAAGACAATGACAAGCAGCCAATTTCTTTCTTCATCCAAATCCTAGAGGACTATGAGATGAGATATTCTTTCATTGAGAAGCATGTTCTTGTAGTAATCAAGAGCTTGAAGAAATTCAAGCATCTAGTTTCAAACAATAAGGTCCAATTGCTGGTTTCTCATGTGGGAGTTAAAGACTTCCTCCTCAACAAAGACTTAAATGAAAATAAAGAATGTTGGATTACTCATGTCATGGAGTATGACATTGAGATCAAAGTTACCAAGTTGGTAAGAGGAAAAGGATTGTGTGAGCAGCTGATTTTGGTAAAACAAAAGGAAGCATGCAATGAGAAGGAGGTTGTTTTGGCGTTGTAAGACAGCTATGAGAAAGGAAGCACTCAAGAAGAAAATAATGGTTTCCCCGCTCCTTGTTGGACCCAAGGTATAATGCACTTCCATAGCACAGGCCTATGCCCTCCAGAGATGAAAAAGACCAAAAGAAGACACTTCAGATTGTAGGCTGTCCCATATGCCCTTGTTGATGGTGTTTTGTTCAAAAGAGATGTGAATGGAGTACTACTGAGATGCATTGGTACAAATCAGATTCATAGGATGTTGGAAGAGTTCCATGGTGGACCAGCTGGTGGTCATTTTGCACCAAGAGTGACAACTCTAAAGATCATGAGGGCTGGCTATTACTGGCCCAAGATTTTCAATGATTGTTATGCATGGATCAAGAGGTGTAAGAATTGTGCATTCTTCACAGGTAAAGAGAGGCTAGCTGCCCTTCCATTGCATCCAATTTCAGTAGACCAGCCATTCATGCAATGGGGTTTAGACTTCATTGGAGTCATTAATCCCAATTCAATCCAAGGGCACAAATGGATTCTAACAGCAACAGATTATTTCACCAAGTGGAGTGAAGCAGTAGCACTCAAAGAAGAAAATGAATCTAGCATCCTGGATTTCTATGAGGGAATAACAACCAGATTCAGCGTACCTACTACATTAATATCAGATAATGCATTGGCATTCATTGGGTCCAAGGTGATTGAATGGGCTGTCAAGAATGGGATCTACCTAAGTACTTCATCAAACTATTACCCTCAGGGTAATGGCCAAGCTGAGTCTACAAATAAGAACTTGTTGAGGATCATTAGGAGGACTCTTGATGAAAATCAGAGGTCTTCGCATACTAAGTTGAAATCAACCTTATGGGCTGATGGGATAACTCCCAAGAGATCTACAGGTAACTCTCCGTTTAAGCTTGTTTATAGGAGAGAGGCAATTTGGCCCATGTCAATTGAGTTGCCAACATTGAAACTCATGAAACAGCTGGAGTTGTTGGATTTTGAGCCCATGGAAGTCAGATATGTAGAATTGATGGAGCTCCAAGAAATCAGAAATCACGCATCCCGAGCAATGGAGAAGGATCAAGCTTTGATCAAGAATACCTTTGATAAGAAGGCCAAGGATAGATCTTTCCAAGTTGGAGATCTAGTGTTAAAATGGGATGCAGATAGAGAAAAATTGGGAAGGCATTCAAAATTTGATGCCATTTGGAGTGGCTCATACATGGCCCGCTGCCCCATCAACCAATCAGCAAAGGCCACGTGTCACCAAGGGTCGGAGCTGCAGAGCGCGGGAAGAAATTGGGATTTTTTCCCAAATTGTTGGTGCAAAATTAAAAATATTTACTGAGGGCCTGTGGTGAATGAAATTAGGCCATGTGTCTCAGACTGGCAGAAGGTGGGGAGAATTTGAGAAATTTTCCCAAAAAAAATGAAGGAAATTTTCAAAGGGAAAAGCTCACCCCCAAAATGCAAGCCAATGGAATCTCGCCACGTGTCAGGTGGTGGCAAAACACTTAAGAAAATCCTCAATGAGAAATTAGAAAGGGCAAGCCCACACCCAGTGGGGTTATGCCATGTGTCCAGGTTGAAAATGGTCAAAGCGGCTAGCAGAAAATTTAGGAAGGATAGACCCACGTCTAATCAGCGCACGCCATGTGGCCTCAACTCACCGACCCGGCAGGGATTTTTTGGAAAATTTCCCAAAGGGAAAAACAGAGGAAAATGGAGCAGGATGGGCCTGTACCCAATTAAAACATGCCACGTGGCACCTGGAAAGGCGAAGCGCAGGGATTTTTTGGGAAATTTTCCCAAATGCAAAAAAGGTGAAAAAATTCAAATTTTCGCCCGCCAATCCGATTTGGCCCTATTTTTCCCTAAAATTTCAAATGGCCATATATTTCGATCCAGAGCTCAATTTTTTGCGTTCTTGATATCAATGGAAAGCTGGTAAAATTATCTACAAGATTCTAGGGTCAATTTTGCATTTTGATGGAGTTTGAAGAGATAAAATTGAAAAACACCTCTGGCACGTGGTCATGGATAGAAATGATGTTTCAACCACCATTTTTTATGAAGAATGGCTCGCATTCTCTCCCAGCATGGCTAAAAATGTCAGGGGATGGGTCTATAAGGATGCCCATGCTGTTTTGATTGAATTTTGGTCAATGGTTGAATACCTTCCACGTTTTCCCACGTTTCTCTCTCTTGGGCTCGTCCCTTGCACTGTAAAAGCCAGTTTTGGCTCATTTTCAAAGGGTTGAACATTTTTTGTGTATTGTAGGCTCCCTTTTTCACCTTGCAAGTGATTTGGTTAAATATCAGACCTTTTCTAAGAACTAGAACCTATTTTTTCCTCTCAAGTGTTGTAATGCATGTATTTTGATATTAAAAATGACAATGCAAGCTCTGTGAATGAGTTTCAATCCTCTGCTTATGTTGTTTGCTTCCTTTCTGATCTTTCATTACATGTCATCAGTTTGTGCATGATGTTTTGTTTTGTTTCCATGATTTGTGTCAATCTGTAGAAGTCAAAAATGTTCACCACTCCTTTGGTGCATCACCTTATTAGCATTAGTTTTTGTTTTTTGCATCCTCTTTTTTGCCCCTTTGGAATTTAGAGTAGGAACTAGGAATATACACCTCTGCAACTTGTAAGTGATAAATCTAATCAGAGGAGTTGAGGAACCAACCTCTAATCTAGAGATTCCTTTCCCATTTTACAAGTCCCACACTTGGGGAAAGGATTCAATGTTGTGTAATCACACTGGATGCTTAGGATGATCAAACTAGAAATCTGATCAACATCCAGGGGTGCTGCTGATTTGCAACAACAACATTCTGAGGAAAGTTGTTGGTTGGTTGATATTTTGCTGAGGAGAAAAGGAGCTAGAAGCTTGTCTGGAACTCTCCTTCATTTTAAAAAAAGCACTATTCGGCATGATAGTCTCTAACCATTAAGATCTCTTGATTTCTTCTAAATGACTCTAGTCTTATGAGATTCTTGACTTGCATGTTTTATCTAGTTATTTACTTGCTGGGTTTTCTAATCTTTGAAAATTTGGGTATGAATCCATGGAAAATTAATGATAAGTGTTTGAAACTATTTTGGTATGTGTTAATTAGTGAGAGATGCATGAGAAACTTGTTACTGTAACTCTGTTTGTCATTTCTTGAACCAGTATATGAAGAAGTTGTGTTTTCAACTGACCTTCATCATTGTTTATTTGGTTGTAAGTTTTGGGAACCTTGAATCTTGTTTGATCTTTCTATGGATCTCATCTTTTTTTGAGCTAAAGCTTTTAGTTGAGATCGTCTTTGTTCAAGCTAAATCTTTTAGTTGAGCTCATCTTTATTCAAGCTAAATCTTATAGTTGAGCTCATATTTGTTTGAGCTAAATCTTGTAGTTGAGCTCATCTTTTGTTTGAGTTAGAGCCTATATTCGGGTTCGTGCTTTGTTTGAGCTTGAGCTTGTATTGAGCTAGTGTTTAGTTTGAGCATGTATTCAAGTTCGTGTGTAGTTAAGCTTAATTCAAGGATGGTGTTTTGTTAAGAATTTGGGTTGGAGGTTCTTGTCACTCTGAAACAGTGTTTGGATTCTCGAGTAATCTTGGACTGTTTTTTAAGTCCATACATACCTATGTACTCGTGTTTATTCTTGTGTTATTCTGGACTCTTAATGGAAGTTCATAATTTACACAGTAATAGTATTTTTTTATTAGTTCTGAACTATAGTAGGAGCTCATGTTTCAATATGTTATGAGCTTTGTTTGTTTGATATACAAACTAGAATGGGAATTGTGGTTGCCTGAACCTGTGAATATCGACTTGAATAGTTCTAAACTCATTTTTGAGAAACTTTTGTTTCATTTGAGTTAGAAATAGGGTTTCTTGTTTACACTTTAAACTAGTTAAGGTTGTCATCTTATATTCTGACTTGTATCATAATATTTGTATATATCTGTGCTCACATTTGAGACTTTGTGATTCGGAATTGAACATGTAATTTGATACATATTGTTTGAATTTTTAGTTGAACGATGTGTTAGCTCTGTTCTGGTATTTGTGAGTTGGTTATAAATTGTATTCTAGATGGAACCTTATAATACCTTTAATGTTAATCGCTTACTCTAGGTAATTCTAGGTAAGTAGTATGAATGAGCTATTTGAATATCTCTTGGATATTTAACTGGAAACATTTTCATTTGATAGTAGGATTTGGAATTCTTTTTAAATGAGTTTGTACCTGTGCTTAGAAATAGTAGTGGAGGTAGAATACTTAAATCTATTTAGCTTGATTTTGTTTTATAGTTCTAAAATAATTATGAATCATCTATGTTTAAGTACAATGTTGTGGAGGCATGTAAGGGAACTTCAGTTTCGAGTTCAAGAATACTCCTGAACTGGTTTAGTTTAAGGTTTTGGGTTTTCTAATCTTTTTGGGATCAACAAGTTAATGCTTAAGTATTTTAGAAGAAGGAAATTGGGAACCCTTAGGGATAGGGTGTTGTTTTAGAACTTTACTGAGTGTTTCTCTGAACTGAAATTGGAACTCATGCTTGTAATGATAAGGATTGTAAGGAGGACTTGCAGTATGTTTCTTGCAATGAGTTGGTTTGGTTCTCTCACTGGGAACTAGTGTTAGAGCTTATTGTTTGGATTAGAGATGGGAACTTGTTAATTTTAGAGAATAAATTAAGATTGAGTCAATTTTTGATAAGATTCCCTTTCTAACCTGTAGGGATTAGTTCATTGATTGACCCCTTCTGTTATTATTTCTCTTGCAAGATAGAGATTTATTATACTTGTTTAGCCTTCTTTGTTCACATCATTTGTTAAAATGATGAAGTAAGAGATTTGATGTTTCAGTTTTGTTGAACAGAAAATACAATCTTGTTGTCAGACTGTTAAAATTATATATTCCTTCTTAGATTGATATGAGATTCTATTCTATTTAAAAATCTGAAATGTTGTATTTAAAGGTAGTTGTCCTTTAAATGAAATAGTTAAATTCATGTTATGAACTTGTAGCTATTTTATGATATTTTTGTGTTGAGCATAGGTTGGAATGGATATCCTTCTTCCTTGCTTAGGAGCTAGATGTATCATCTCAATGTGAACTATGTTGTAAACCCTTTCTTTTTGTTTAAAGGTAAATGTTAGGATCACTTAAACTTTAATTTTGTAAGGCATATGTTGTGGATTATATTTTATTCTTCTCTTAGAAGTGAATTTAGATTGGTTAATGTACTTATTTTTTGTTTGCTATTACTTATACTGATATTTATGATGTATTAATTTTCTCATTAAAGCAGAGTTGTTTTAATGGAACAATTATTGGAATGCACTTATTTTTAAGGCTTAGTGCTTATCATGCTTAGTTCATTGAACTGACCCGTGCTAGCAATTTTTGTATATGGACTTCATAAATGATAAAAGAAGGCAAAACTTATATGATGTATT
Source organism: Taxus chinensis (assembly GCA_019776745.2). Lineage (NCBI taxonomy): Eukaryota > Viridiplantae > Streptophyta > Pinopsida > Cupressales > Taxaceae > Taxus > Taxus chinensis. Next base: position 330,096,945 of record CM034156.1, on the reverse strand, counting down.
GGTTGATTTAAGTCGGATTCCTTGTGAAGAATTCTGATTCATTCATGAGATTGTATTGAAAAAGAAAAGTAGTATTCTTTTATAATGAAGACGGTTGTTATACAGTATGCCTAAAATGTATATGGCTTGTAAATGTATAAGTTATAAAGATGAATTGAAAGCTGAGAATTTACTTATATGGGTGTGTAAATTATTTTGTACTTGTATGAAAGAGATGGATTCCTATCTTGTTGATATTCTTTATATTATTTTTATGCTTAATTGGTTATCCTTTGATCACTTGGATAAAGGGATTTATTTCAATTTCCCTAATTAAGATGCATCTTGTTAAGTTGCAGAATATGATGTTCTTTATCTAAACTATATAATATAGTAATGTAATGTGTGTTGAACATACATTAAGAAATATGGATATTGGGTAGGATATACCCTAACACTTAAACATGTAGATAAAGACTCTTTCTATTTTGAATATAAACCAAAAAGGTATGGAAATATGATTACAATGTATTAGACTTCGTTTTGCATGAAGTCTACTTTAAATTGGATTTATTAGGACATAGAACCTATCTAAAAGTTATTGTAGTTTTAAATGAAACTTGATAACGTTGTTCGGTTGAGGTTAATTAGCAGTGTAACTAATAGATCCAACATTAAAAGCAACTGTAAGTATAACGAATTTCTTCATGGACTAAATGAAGCAAATTTAGGAAAGAACTTATTGAGTGTTGGATTAGGGTTGACAGGGTTGCTGTAATCAAGAAATGATTCAAACTAATAATGTATTAACAATTCCCTCGGGGCTATCTACATCTCGATGAGGTAGTTTCTGTAGGATGTTGGCACATGCCAACTGTAGGGTTGTACATTCAAGAAATCTTGGGTCTTCTCGAGAATACATCATTGTAGTTGACATGTGGCATCACCCTTCCACATTGATCATCTAGATCTACACACAATAGGAACTCAGACTTGAACTTAGTTTCTCTCTAGGTATGGATAGGAACATATTTAGGATATGAATTAGATTCTAATGGCTCAGGGTACATTGGCACATCCAGTCGACTTAGGTCAACCGAGTAGGCCCATTTACCCTAATCCATTATGAGCGTCTTCCTATAATAAGTTATGTTCCTATCTAGGGCTAGGGTTAAACCTAGAACAAGTGGACTAACGGTAGTTAGTAAAAACCAATCATGATAAATGAGGAGTGAGGTGAAGGGAATATTCCAATATGACGAGTATGCAATCTAGGAATAGTGACATAAACAATATGTTATAAATCTTTGGCCAACGTATCGCAAGCTACTGGTTACATTTTCCTATGTCACCAAGTTTAAAACAATGTGATATCAGATGAATATTGGTAACAGATATTCAGATATGTTCTTTAAATAGATCACTCAGTACCCAGTGTAGGGTAGGAAGTGTGTTCAAAGAAAAGTTATGAAACAAAATCATGTAACAGGGAAATAAGTACAGTCGCACACACTTAAACCAACAACGTTCAAGAAGGTTACACAAATATTTTGTTATCAAGCTGAAGTCTTAAATGTTCTTATAAACGACAAGGGTAAGAATGATGCCCTAAGAAATATGCACATGCAAGGGACATGATAGAGGACACTTGGGTCTGATGAAAAAGCAACGTGCCCAGGCTCTTAACTGTCCTTCAGGGTTTCAACATATGAAAAATAGGTTAAGAGAAAATATCCAAGTTTAATATGACATGTGAAAAATATTCCTTTAAGGTTTTAACCATCTTCTTATAGGGAATAAGTTTTTCATCTTTAACCTTGTATTCATCATTGACCTACTTAATGATGAGCTGAGAATCTCCAACAACTCGTAGCTATTTGATGTTCCAAGTGATAGCTAGCTTAAGGCCAGTAATGAGTGCCTCATACTCTGCAATGTTATTGGTACAAGGAAACCCCAACTAGAATGCCCTTGGTATAATATCTCTTGTGGGAGTAATAAGCACCACTCCTGCTCCTGATCCATGAAAATTAAATGATCCATCGAAATGGACCTACCATTCCATGGATTCTTCGATATACATCATAGATATGTCTGGGAGATCCAGACACAAAGGCTCTGTTCCTTGTAAAGGTGCTTCTGCCAACTAATCTTCCAATACCTGTCCTTTTAAGTAAATCTTATTTACAAAATCTATCTCAAATTCACTCAAAACAATGATCCAATTAGCCATTCGGCCTATTAAGGTGGGTTTGGATAAGAGGTACTTAAGAGGGTCAAATTTGGAAATAAGTTTAGTTTTATTGTTAAGGAGGTAATGGCGGAGTTTCTAAAATGTAAAGATGACTGCCAAGTAGGATTTTTCAATTTGTGGATAGTTCAATTCATAGGAAATCAATGTACGAATAAGGTAATAAACAAATCTCTCCTTATGGCCAAGGTCGTATTGGGAAAGCAATGCACCAATAGCGAATTGGGTAGCAGAAATATATAAAAGGAGAGGCTCTCCAGGAGTAGCGGGCATTAGCACAAGTGGATTTACAAGGTACTGCTTGAGTAGAGAAAATGCCTTCTGACATTTGGGCCCCCACTTGAAAGAAACATCTTTCTTCAAAAGATGTGTAAATGGATGACATTTATCCACAAGCTGAGAAATAAAATGAAGAATAGCCTATATCTTTCCTTACAGACTTCTGAGTTGTTTAAGAGTGGTGGGTGGAGGCATGTCCATAATAGCAGTGACCTTGGTAGGATCCACTTCTATCCATCTCTATGATACTATAAATCCCAAGATTTTTCCTGATAATGCACCGAAGATGCACTTCTTAGGATTAAGACAAACCTTGTAGTCCCTAAGGTGCTGAAAGATACATCTAAGCACTTATGGGTTCTCTTCTCTACTCTTTGATTTAGCTAATATGTCATCCACATAGTCCTCCATAATATCATTCATCATATCATGAAAAATGATAGTCATAACTCGCTGATAAGTAGCCCTGGCATTTTTGAGTCTGAACGACATGACTTTGTAAAAAAAGGTTCCACATGGAGTGATGAAGGTAGTTTTGTTCTGATCCTCTTCTGTGATCCTTATTTGATTATACCCCAAGAAGCCATCCATTAAGGATAGCATCTCATAGCCAGTGGTAGAGTCTATAATCATATCTATGTTTGGAAAAGGAAAATCATCTTTAGGACATGCTTTATTGATGTCACAGAAGTCAGTACAGATCCTAATTCCAATGGTTTATTTTGTACTAGAACTATATTGGAGATCCAATTTGAGTAATCAATAGGTTTGATAAAATCTTCAGCCAAGATTTTCTCAAATTCTTCTTTGAAAAGAAGTCCAACTATAGGATGCATCTTCCTCAGTTTTTGTTTAATGGGCTTGGCATCTGGGTGCACAACTAGTGCTGGATCCAATCCATGCATATCTAAATATGTCCATGTGAAAATATCAACATATTCTCTTAAGAGTTCCACAAAGGTTTTCTGTTCCTGAGCTGAAAGTGAAGCTCCCACCTTGATCATCCTTGGTAAATCATCTGAACCAATGTTAACACTAATGGTTTCCTCAATGAGCATCTTAGATGCATCCTCCATTTTGGTAGGATCAGGAGGGAGGGTGAGATCAACCTCCTGAGGTAGCTCTTTATCATCTTCAAATGGATAAGTTATTGTATCCACGTGATTTTCATTTGGTTCTTCTATAAGTGTTTCAAAGAGTTTGTCACTATGAGATTTTTGTTTATTCTTTGTATTAGACTGCTCTGAATTATTTTTAATTTTATTCACAACATTCTTACCCAAGTGGCCACACATTTTTGCCTCTTCTCTAAAGTATGCACATGTGTTTAACTAAATTTAGAATCCTTTCTTATGGTCCCCAACAGGAATAAAATCCCTGAGTCCCATGAATTATGTGAATGCTTCATCATTCTCGAAGATATCAAGTGGTATGTAAAGTTATTGGTCCCAATCTACAAGTTTAGGATAAACTAGGGTGACTTGATAATTGATTGAAGGGATGGATTCAGATAGGATAAGGATGGATGACTCCAGGAATAGGTTCGTGGAAGCCAAATATTTGTAGAGGCTACATTGGGAACTTGTATCGCTATCTGGATTATATGAAACATCCTCGCATTCAGAAAAGGTAGCATCAACCTCGACGGGTTAAGCATCCTGGGATTTTAACCCAAGACCATGCTTGTCATATTTGAAATGGTGAGTAGGAATAGGTTCTAGACGGCCTTTTGCATTGAATCCACATCTATATCCTTTATAACCCATGACAAACATCATGCGGTGTCCTTTAGTATACTGAGGTGCTTGATGGCCTGAGGCCATGGTTCCTTCTGGCACCTTACTAATGGTATCCTCCAACATCTTTTCTTCAGTATAGGAGGCCACTATGGAAAATTTTATCCAATGGTTCTAAACATGGTTCTCGTGTACTTCTAAACTGAAAATAGGGCTTACCCCGTGTCCTAGGTTACATTGATAAGTCTGAAATTAATAATGCTTGTTCAAGAGTAAATGGCTCTCCTGGGCTATATTTTGCTGATGTAGCCTCCCAAGATGTAAAAGGATTGAACAAAGAAGGGAAGTCCTGATTGTAAGGTGTGAGTGATTCTGAGTCCACCTCGATTCTTCATAGCCTCTGTTTTAAGAGGGATGACAACATCCACGGAAGGGCACTCATAGGCTACATGAGAGAAACTATGAAACACCTGATAGTGAGTGAAAAACTCAGGATCACCTAAGATGGTGACTATTCACCCTTCATTGTATAACTTGATACACTAATGAAATGTCAAAGGGATAGCCTGCATGGCATGAATCCACGAATGCCCCAAGAGCATGTTATATGGGAGATATAAATCCAAGAAATGGAAGGTCGTATCATGACAGGTTGTACCTACTTCCATGGGCACTATAATAGTACATACATGGATTCTCTCTCCTCATTATCATACATTGTGATGGTGATGGTCTTAGCTCCCAGATTTGTTTGTGAAAGGTCTAGCTGGCCTAACTAGCTTTAACGTGCATATGTTTAGACTAGATCCCCTGTCGACAAGTACTCTTTTAATCTTACGATGGGTAATGACCACTTCTAAATAGATAGGAAAATTATGTTTAGGGTTGTTACGTGGGATAGTATTGTAATCAAAAGTGATATGATCAGTAGGTTTAAGTTGGGTGACCATAGCTTGTAAGTGCATGGGATCTACCTCAGTAGAGACTCCGAAATTCTGTAATGTTTTGTATAATATATCCTTGTGAGCAGTAGAGATTTTAAGAAGGTCTAAAATGGATATTTTAGCTGGTGTTCTCTCTAGTTGGTCTAGTAAATTATATTTGCTTTGGGTAGTTGGTAATGGATTAGGTATGATTAAGTGAGCGCGTCGCGTTCCAACTACACAACTCTTTTTGAGAATTTGGATTGTGTTTACTTGTTCATCAGGTGAATGGATGCAACCTATATGGGAGTCGAATGGACTATCATCACTAGGGTAAACATACGCAGCAGTGCGATAGTCATTAGAGGACCTACCCGTGATCTAGTTTCCTTTTCTTTTTATCTGTGTGATTGGGAAAAGGTTCTTTATATATGCCCATTTTTTCCCTAGGACCCTATCCTAAATCAGGAGGTGATTCTATGGAAATCTTGCCCTCTTTAATGAGGTCATGTATGAAATGTTTCAGTCATAGACATCTATCTATTTTATGTCCTTTGGCATGATGGAAGTCACGGTATTCATGGTCTTTAGACCAACCAGGTTTTGGAGCATTTTTTTGGAATTATACTGTGCTACTTGGATATTATACCATTTTAGCATCATCTAATTGTTTTAATATAGCAGTCAAGGGATTCACTCAATGTTGTGAATGTACATTTTATAGGTGCCTTGGGACAGAGGGTCCTTATGAAAGCTTCAAAAGCAGACCTGTATACAAAACTTGGACTCTTCTGGAGTCAATAATTCCATCACCGATGATGTGTTTGTTCTTATTAAAGAACTGTAAATTTGTTTACAGATTCGGCCTCATGTTTGTCTTTGATAAAGGGTTTAAGTGTTCCTTTAGTAATAAGATCCTTTTCAATTTGGCTACCTTTCTCTATAACTTCCTCAAAATTAGATCCACAATGCATCTGAAGATGGAAGACTATCTCCAAGTTTGAATTAGGAAAAAAAATGCTCACTAATTGTTTTTCAGGTAAAGCACAAGGGAAGCGGAGCTAGTGCTATCCATCATTGTAAGAAACCCACGAACGTCTCATTAGGTTTTTTCTTTGCATTGCAAAGATCATTCATCGTGACATCGTTTTCAATATTGAAAGAATAGTGCCACACAAATTTTTCTACTAGTGTCAACCACATTGTTATAGATCCTTTACGTATGCTACAGAACCATTCAATCACCGAAGCTCCCAAACTGCAAGGAAAGAGTTGTATTAGAAAATTATCATTGTAGGTGACCTCTTGACAAGACCATGTAAAAGTATTTGATGTGATCATGGGGATCACCTTTTCCTTTGTACTTGTCAGAGATTTGGGATAGTGAAATGTTTAGCAAAGGGATGCAGTAGCATATCTTTATCGAAGGGATAAGGACATAGTTATTCATAGAGATACTTTCTATTTTGGCCTATATTTCCCTCATTGTAATGTTTTGATTGCATATCTTTCATAGATTTTAATTCATACTGAATGAGTTGCTCCTTAGTGGGTGATATTGACCTTTGAGCCTAAGTTGCCTTAAAGGTATAGTCTGTATGTGGATCAAATTGAAACTCATTTAAATTTATTTTTGTCTTTATCTTTACCTATGTTTATTTTTGAAGTGCCTAGGTTCACTAATTTGTGACTCAACTTCAAGATCTGTTTTTGGAGGGTCTCCTACTCAACCAGGGGATCCTCTTCTTCATCAAATTTTAGAGGAGAGGAAGCCTTTCGCTCTCATTTTTTACTTTACATGAAGCCCTAAAGTGAGGTTTATGTGATGTTTCTCCTTCAACAACAACCTTATGTTTCCTAGAAGTGGATGCATATCCCACATCAAAAGGATTATTCGTGTCTAATATGAATCTTCGATGTCCTAAGTTAGGGTCAACAGCCTTTGTTTCTTCTTCATGCTCATGCGGAAGTTTAGCTCCTAACGCCAAGACTCTCACAAGTACTTGATATTTTTTATAATATAAGAGATCTTCAAATCTGTTTAGGTTTAACCTTTGTTGTTCTCCCGAAGAGTCTGACTCTTCTCCACTATGATCAATTAATGTCTCCGTATCTTTGACTCGAGAGAAGAGCAATTCTAAATTGTTCCCGCTAAAGGGGAAATCATCGAAAGGATTATCTTTTGCATTAAGCTTATTGGATTTCGTTTCCCTTTTGAAGCGTCTAAGCATTACTAGCCAATACTCAGATGCAACACTATGTTTACTAGTTTTCAAAGGTTACCGATTATGTATAGATGAAAATGTATCACTTACCTAAATCACATCATGTCAAATCTATACTTAAAAGATTGAGATGAATGATAATGTTGTACCATATATGTGGGCCAAAGTTAGAAATCTAACAAGGCTTGAATATCAACACAATACTGACAAATTCCTCTAATAAGGTATACCTAGAACTAACTCAAGTACTGACAACAAGCCAAGTGTGTTGAAAAGTGGAAGCCAAAATTAGATATAACATAACAATGCTGTCAAGATATCTCAACCAAGCAAGCAAGGTGTTGATATCAAGACAACATCATGATGATATATATAATGCATTATCAACACTCGTCAAAAAAAAACCTAGATGACGTCAGAACTAAAATCAAGTAGAAGGTATAACAAAAAGTCTATGATGATGTGAGTAGCGTAACTGCATAATAGAGGGATTTATACTACGTGCCCAAAGAATGGGAGATGCAATGTAAATGCCAATACTAAATGACTAAAATGTAAGCAAAAGTCGACAAACTAGGGGAGAGACAAAATGACAAAACTGACCCATAACAATGACAAAGATCCTGAAGTCAAGATCATAGAACTGCTAAATACGTGAAAACGTACCCACCTACTTTAGTTGTTTAACACCCCAGCCACAAACATGGATGAGTGTAAATGTACAAAAAAGCTGCTAGCACTATCTCTAACACGACACGTAAAGTATGCCTCTGTTTGACTTCCAACGTGGAAAGTATGAACGCATGGGTGTAGATCAAGAATATGTGAAAATAGACTTAGTTTCACTTTGGGCAGAGCTTCACCTTGTTTTAAAATATGAGAAGGAAGCTAAGCTAAGTAATACGCTTGTCTAGATTTGTGATGAAAGACACTTAGATCAAACTTGGGATGAGTTCGTTACTGTGTTCGAAAAACATGAAGTTGAATCCAAACAAGTTATCACTTTGTGATGGTAAAACGACATGCATGGACTAGTAAAGTTGGCCTCCAGACAAAATGGTTTCCTTAATAAGTTATCTCAACTAGGTGTTACAAGGTTTTCTAAGAGCGAGGCGTGATTTACCCAAAAATTCACAATGACTAGTTTGGGAGTATCTCGGCTTTACTTTACCCCCTTCAAGAACAGTGGGCAACTAAATGCATCCATCATGTACTTTTATTAAGGTCACTATACAGACAACTTGTAATGCTATCTCACAAGGTGTACTAGTCAAGTGGGTAAGCAAGGTGCTTCCCATTTCATCCACGAGGTTACTCAATGGTGGACTACTTTGGGGTTCCTAGAAGCACCCCCATTGTTATAGTTTAAGGTGTTATGCCAAAGGGGTTACGTTCCAGTTAAGCAGAGAGGGACTTACCCTTTTCTGAAACCTGCAATACAGTGTGTTGAGTATGGTGTGTTTTTTATCTTTTTTAATCTTAATGTGGTTTCAAAAGTGGCACACCATTTGGCAATCTGCAAACACACGTGTATTAGAAGTTTTTACTTCGTTCTTAACACCTTTCTTTGACCAACGTAAGGTTCTGTATAACAAAAAGTTGGTTAGTAGTTTTCTGGTTCACCGATTGAGGTAAAAGAGAACTCACACTTGCTTTTGATTCCTAAGATCACCCGAAGGTGCGAAGGAAGAGCATACGCAAAGTGGAAATCCTACTAAAAGCACATAAAAATGTTACTTTATCCTTTAAAGAGCAAGTGTTTTTAATGTGTAAAATAGATTTTGTGTAAGTGCTTTTGATCTCCAAGATCACTTTGGAAAGCACGAGGAGAGAGCATACGCACGTTTCAAAAATCCTAATTTAAGCTAAGGAATGAAAAACACTTAATCATGCAAACTGAAATTTTAAGGAGATAACCCTATTTTTAAACCTATCAACTTTTAGAAACCTACATCAAGAATGTCAGAGAAACAGTTAAAATAGACTGTAAAAAAAAATTAATTTTGACAGTAACACCTACGCGTCCAAACCGACATGTACGCGCCCCAACCAATGGGTGCGCACCTACACCAACACCTACGTGGGTCTATTAAGATCAAAATAGTCACCAACACCTACGTGCCCTAATCCAACAGATACGCTAGGGTTTTAACGTGGCTGCACTCCTACTGATGGATACGTGGCCCAAGTAAAAATAAGTCTATAAAATTTTTACACAGTGATATTAATTACACAGACATGTCCAGAGAGACGAAGACGCGGGAAAACCAACAGAGACGCGGATGCGTCCCTATAGAGAATTTTTTTATAAACACAAAGGACACCTTGACAAGTACATGGCCTTTTCAAAGGAGACGTGTGTATATCAACGTGTACACATAACATTAAAACACCTATGCATTCCCTGTGAAAAACATGTAAAAAAACATGGATTTTCAAAATTTTAAGAGAAAACAGGTTATTGGTTAGTCAAAGCTTCCTATTTCTATGTTAAACCCACAAATGCATGTAAATAGAGTTCATTAATCCAAGGTTTAAAATAGAAATGAGGAAATAACAAGTGATTTAAACTAAAAAGCTTTAAAAAATAAATTTGAAAAACCTAAGTGACCTTCGTTAATGGAGGATTGACATAAGGGTCCCACCAGGCATGCCAAATGTGTTCAAAGAAAAGTTGCTAAAGCCATGAATTTTGGGGTAAGAATTCCTAAAGAATCCCCAAAGGCTTCAAACAACAAATCAGTGGACCATCCAATAAGAAATGAGCAAGATTTTCTAACTAGCGTACATTATGAAGTAAACACTCAAATTTAAGCTAATTAAAACTACCTCTATTCTTTGAAAGCTTAAAATAATGAACCTAGTAAGTCCTAAGCAATCAGTTTTAGTGATTAAGAGAAAGAGATCTCCCCATTATAGGTTTTTGAGCCAATGGTTTTTCCCTTTTACCCTATAAATTGGATTAGCAATACAAAAAATGAAGTAAATAGCTCAATATCTAAACTAGAAATGAAATCTAGAAATGAAAACTAGAACCTAGATGTAAAATTCTATAATCTATGCTTAGGAAGAAGGGAGGAATTCTTGAAAATGAGAGAGGGGGTCTAGCCCTATATATAGTTTTCCATTTGGGAAAATGGGAAACTTGAGTGCATGTGGGACAAACACTAAATTCCAAAAAACACTTTTAGCAAGTCAAAGCTTACTTTGACTAGGTTTAGGGAGTGACAAACCATGTTTAAGCTTAATTAAACATGTTTAGGAGGTGATTAGGGTTTGGAGAGAGTTTTGAAGGGTCAGATCAATCCAATGGAATGGATTGATAGGCCAGGAAGGTGGTAGAAGTGGACTGGAAGAAAGTAAGAAGCTAATGTAGTTAGAATGAAGCTATTATAGCTTGTTTAAATGGTTTACAAGAGGAAAAATGACAAAAGGGATGTCGTAGGAAGAAAGTTAGATAGGTCAAACCGGTGGTGTATCGTCGGTTTGTAGGGAGAAGCACAACTAGCGCAATATTAGTCATAATAGTGCATTTGTTAAACTACAGGTGTCTACAGGAAGACAAAGTATATGAAGTATACAATATGTATTCATTACATAAGATAATATAAATAGATCAGTCGCTTACCGAGTTATGGAATGATTAGATCAATGAATCACCGAGCCATTACATCTGCATATGTTTATCCATTGAATTTTATTGGCATGGAATGTTTTTTCTAAATAATGCTTTATTTAGAATAGTGAACACTAATTAAAAAAAAAACCCCTTGTTTCTAAAGTCTTAAAATGGGAATGTTACAACTAAAGCGTTTACCTTGGTCTTCTTAATTTGGATTCTGATTTCAAATAGCTTACTCATCTCTTATTTCTTCTTCTACTTCCCCATACATGTTAGTGGCCATGCATCCTAGCCTCTCATCTACATCCAAATCATCCTCAATATCTACCTCTTCTTTTTTCTTCACATTTTCCATGGATTTCTTGTAATCCTTGGTTCAGTGCTTTAGGTGTAATTTCATATGCAACTTCCAACATGTGGCATCCAGTATGTCCATTTACATTAGAAATTCTTACAGAAATTCTTAGGATCTTTACAAGTATGAAAAGTAGTATTGCAGCATGTTTACCTTTCCATTTACCTTTGCTACTTGTCTTCCCTTGTTCTTTGTCTTAATTGTTCTATTGATTGGTCTACCTTTGGCTCTATTTCTCCTTGCTTCTTCTTGTCATCAATGTAGTATGCTTATGTACAAGCTTCATTGAGATCCTTGGGCTTCGTGGATATTACCTTCCTTTGAAGGTGAGTGTGAAGCCATTCCAAATATGTGGTCAGAATGTCCTCATCCTCCAAGTCCATATTAAGCAACATGGCTTGTCTCTGAAATTCCGTAGTCATAGTCTTGCACACTTTCACCCCTACCCTATCTAAAGTACTACCACTTAATCAGCATGTCAGTATTATGGCCAATAAGATAGAAGTTAGCTATAATCATATTCTTTAAAACCTTTCCAAGCACTGACAATAGGATGTTTCTCCTTCTCACAAGTGGCTAGATGGGTTTCCCACCAAACCAAAGCATGACCTTCCATTTTTAGACGTGCAAAGGTGACCCTTTATGCCTCAATGACATTATGCACACTAAAGTAAACTTCTAACTATTTTAGCCATTTATCTAGTAATTCTACATCTACTTTTCCTTCAAAATTCTTTATTTCCACTTTTGTTTCAACTTTAAAAGGTGTATGTGCAGATTTTACCTTCTCGCTTACAATTGGTGTCTCTTCATGCTCTTCCCATTCTTCCTCCTCATGGCTCTTTCCGATACCAAATTTTTTGGCTAGCTTTCTAACCACCTATTCCATGGAATCTTGCTTAACCAAATCTGTATCTTTTGTCGATCTAAAATCTCTTCTTGTTTTCTATGTAATATATCCATCATGGTCTCTAGCATTTCAACTCTACGAACCAAGTTCTCTTCCTCCATTTGAGCTTCGATTATCTGTTGTTTCTACTTCTTTCGTAGAAATATCTAGCTTGCAAGGTAAAACTTTTTCACCTTTGGACCTTGTCATTGTCATACAAAATCATAAGAAAGATTTGAATACCACAGTCCTGGATATATAATCAGCTATGATACCAAAATGATCCGTAAAATTATACTTTGGAACTCTACGAATCACACAACTATGTTGTTCTACTTTCAAATTTAGAAAATGACAGATTTGACTAAAAAATTAGAGATTCATGACTAATTATCTAGTGCTATAGAAAGGAAATTGCATAGTAGGAAAGAATTCAAAACTTTAACACCGACAATTTTATCCTAGAAACCTCCAATGGAGGAAAACCAGTCAGGAATGGAAACTGCTCTTTCTTCCCACTTTTATTGGTCTAATATAGACAATTACATATTACAATAAGTATGAAAAGAAGTAACAATGTAAACCTTCTCTCCAATTACTTGGTTGCTCTATTTCTACACCTTGCTCCTACAATTCCACTCCAGCATTAAAGATCTTGCTTACTTCTCTCATTAAACTCTACTTCTCGATCTCTATGTATCTTCAAATGATCATTCTCTTTCTCCTTTCATGCATTTATAGCACTTTACCATGTCCTCCCATGCACTGGAGGATGTGAAAGGGCATGGAAGGGGAAGAGACATGGTAAGGCACTTCAAATTCACATCCATTCATGTTCCATTCTTCTTTTCTGTTCGAAAGTGTCAAGACCGCCACCCTGGCTAGGCAGCAGTTTTAGGACTACTACCCTAGTTAGGTGGTGGTTTTAGGACTTCCACCCTTTTAGGGCACTGAGCTTCTAAAACCACCACTCTGCACAGAGTGGTCAGTTCCTTCCAAAACCTCTGTTTACCTCATTTTATTCGCTTTTCTTGTTTCTCCTTCTTGGTGCTGATGGAACTGATGAAGTGGTGAGTTTTTCTGGATCCCTATGGATCAGAAGAAGAAGAAGAATAAAATTGATTTATGATGAATATAAGTATACATGATATAGAAGGATGAGGACAGAGGATCCCATGATGAATAACAAATGAGATGATAAGAGTTTAGATAGCCCTACATCACCAAAGAAGGAATCTTCTTGGTGTTTCACTAATGAAGGTAGTGCATTCAAAGGAAAAATCTAGATTAGGTTTCCATAAATGCATTTCCTTTATATGTAAGTATAACTTTCATCCAAATGGATGCTTTATCAATTGACATCAACATGTTAAATGTAATAAGCGCATATAAAGGGATGCCTCAAGTGGATGAAAAGATAAGTGTTTTCAAGCATGGAGGAACACGCATACCCTTAGTGTGCACTCAATTTTAAACATGGTTTGGATATGGATGGTTTGGAATATTGTTCTTAGATATCCTTGGTTAGAGACATTAGAATACAATTTTTGAATATTTATGTATAAAAGTAAGATGTGGATAAAGAATACTAGTAAGATATCACACTTAGTAAATACCATAAGGTCACCTTGTAGGATATCACACTTATTAAAAAACAAACAAATGGTTAAATGGTTGCAGCACAAGAAAAAATTTAGTGAAATGCATGAGTAAGAGAATTGAGTAAAACTTCAGTGCATGAAGATTGTGGAAGAATCATTTGCAGAAAAACGATGAAAATAAAAATTCATATACCCCAAAGATAAAGACATGTGGAAGTATAAAAGATGAGTAGCATGAGATAATTGCAAGTAATGAAGATATTAAAGGTGTGGTATCCTGGTAGGTTGTGAGGAATATATGTGACACCCACATCATCATGAGAGGAAAATACTCATAAGGACGTGCATATCATGGAATCATCAAAACCTAGAAACTTCAAGATTTATGGACGTATAGGTCATTTTCATGTAACTTATCGAACTATAGTTGTGACATGGGGAGATCATGTGAACCTGTAATAATTATGTTAGATGGGATGCATATGAATAATTAATATGCACTCCGTCAAAGTGAAGTCAACGAGGACCAACTATGGATGTATGTGATGCAGAATCATAATAGCACAACGGATTATGTAACCTCCTTTGGAGATGTGTCACCCATTAGGGCACGAGAAGATGGGTGGCTAGATGACTTGGAACATGGTGACAAATGTGTACACCTTTATAGTTAATATGGCACACTCATTAGAGCACTTGGTTTCTTCTACATGTTTTGGGAATGAAGACATGTCAAGGAAGATGAGATTGAGGTTGAAGATGCCCCGAGAGTAGGTTTTATGAAATGCAGTACCCAAAAGGATTTTTTACGAGATTCGATTCGGATTCACACTTTCGTCACTGAAAGGTTAGCAATGATAACCATAGGAATATAGATAACAAGGAAGAATTGGAGAAATTTCAAGTTAAGAAGACCTTGGGTAATGAGAACAACCTACATTGATACTTAGGTAGTCTACGATGATGTGGGTAAGAGTAATGTGTGCCTATATGAAGGTAGGAGTGTTATAATATGTATGAGCTCCCATATGTCATGCATAATTTGAGATCTTCTACTTCAGTAGAAGGATATTAGTAGATATCCCCCTCGAAGTGGACTTATTCCCATATTTCTAGGCATTGGATCGTGGAGCTATTCCTCACCTTTAATTGGAAGATATTACAGGGCTAAAGTGTTTCCCTCCCTTAAGCTGTATAGTGACTTCACTATTTCTGAGGCATAGTATCAATTATTAGGGCATAACTTGGATACAAAAAAGGATATTTTTTGTTGTGTTATCTCTTCATTATAGTTACTACAATATCTGTTTGAATTAGGCAGCAACCCATCTTTTAAAAAAGTTAAACAATCAAGAGCGTTGGTCTTAGGTAAATATGGCTTGGCTCCATATTGCAAAGAGGATTAAAAAGGGTGTTGAATACAACTTATCAAATTTCATTCCTGATAAAATCATAGAGGAAGCACAACAAGGTGAAAAAAATATTTTTGGTGTTATACTACTTTCTTTGGTCTTTGTTGAGATTGGAGTGTCGGATGGGCCAAAAGATAAGATATGGGAATTTTTAGAAGAGAAGAAGTCTTTGGCAAACATATTTGCTAATTATACTTGTGATGGATCAATGAGTGGAACCTTTAATAAAAGGGTGGAAATGTGGTATGATCTCTTACGTGCCACATTTGAAGAAGAGTGGAGAATACCTAAGGAGTTTACTTCAATGTTGGATAAATAGGTACAGTTTGTAGTGTTACAACACTCTTGTATTGGGTGCTTTGGAATGAAGGATGGAAAATGGAACCCTTAATGCAAGTTATCTTATGCCTTCACAATGCACTATTTTCAAGAATTTGTACATAAGTTTTCAGACACACACCAACTTTTGTTCAATGTTGACAAGGTAGATTGTGACTACCACACACTAAGGAAGACATATGTTTGCCTAGTTAAAATTGATTACATTGAAATATTAATTTTTGATGATATTAACATGTAGGTTGTGAGTTTTTTTTTTGGGAAGATGGGCGCAGTTATGGTATATATATACTTGAAGCCTAAACTGTAGAATGGGAAGTATTTGGATAATGATTTCAGGCTCCTAGGTCCACCCAAGGGAAAACACACTTTGGGGACTTTGGAAGAAGAAGATATTTCACCTGTTGTAGAGGAGGAAGAAAAATAATTCTAGGAGGATGGTGGTGGCCTGGAGCATAGGGGCAGGAAACATCCCACTATGGAGAGGGAAAGTGTGCGTGAGGTAACCCCTCCCTTACAACAGGAAGATATATTTTTAGAAACATGTGCAATGGAGTTGGATTTAAATAAGGCGCCTGAGGAACCTCGATACAAGATGGTACCGAGGAAGATAAGAACTCAAAGTGTGGGGTCTTCCTAGACACCAAGAAGGTCACCAAGGATTTTTCCTAAAACAACAAAGCCTAAGAAAAGAAGATAAGGAACATGTTAAAGCTTTAGGAGGATGAAGAGGAATCAGGGGAAAGCACACTAAGTACTCCAGTGCATCTTGAGGATACAGAGGAGCCTTGGGATGAAGAAATGAAGAATGAGTAAGAGGGGCTGAAGGAGATAGTGAAAAAAGAATATAAGGGTGAGCACGGAATAACATGAAGACTTGTAGTTCATGCAAGGATATTTTGGGAGTTGCAACAGATCGAAAGCCATGTAGAGTTTTGATCTAATAATAGGATTTGTACTTAGATTTAACTTTAGAAAATATATTATTAGCACTTGCATGCTTTTTTATTCTCTTGTAAAGGCACATGGCTAATATTAGCATGTAGCCTAATTTTGGAAGGTGCATAGGTGGTGAAGGGAAAGTCCCCACTCCTATATATATGCATTGATTTACACAATTTAGGATTCAGTTGATACCATTTTATTATAGAGTTATGTTGCGGAATTTCTAGCACACATGACTATGGAAAATGGATCATAATGTATGAATCTTCTATGTTTTACGGTATTTAATACAACAGATCTTGTTGGTTAGATATTGGTGTTAGATGTGACTGAATATGATTCTTTCAAGGTAAATATCATTATAGTCATTATTTAGTCAATCTTTCATATGGTTTAGATCTAGATTTGGTTATCCACTGTAGTGTAATTGATTATCTGTTATGGATCTTAATTATATTTTCAATCATGCTAACATCTTACACAAGCTACTCTAAAGAGGGACCTAGTACCCTTGCATGCTTTGGGTGATCTCTCATTCTAGTCTGAGTGATGTCTCAGTGCACCTTGCTATTTTTGGGTATATTCTAGGTTACATCAGTGGCCATATAGCTCGGCCCATATCTCTAATGTCATTGAGTAAACAGTCAATCTCGATTCTATAGGAAATCTAACAGTGCAACAACCACCTCATCAACATGGTAAGCCAACCCTATCACCCGCCACATATGTGGCTTAATAAACTCAATAATTAATTGTTAAAACATCCCACTGACCTATGCACAAGGCCATCTACATGGTAGAAAAGGGTGGAAATGTTTGGCCTAAGCCATATTCATATATAGAAGGTTGACCTATATTTAAACCCACTGCTAACCATAAACATGGCCAATGTGGGATTTTAATCCCAACATTTTAAATGCAAAGCATAGGTTAGTTGGGTAGATTCAAACCCCCAACCACCCATATACCAAAATATCTCTCACCACTAGAACATTAATGCTTGTCAAGTTATGAAAGGGGCTTAGTGTTATTTAAACAAGGATTTTACAGGTCTATATGAAGGGAAAAATAGAGTTATCTTTAAGAATCATCTTTTTGGAACACTTAAAGGAAAAACCTGAGCTCGGAGTGAACTAGTGAAATGTTTATTATTCTAATACGCTCCTAATGGTATATCCTTTTCCCTTTTTTGAGATTTTTTGATGATGTTTTATGTTGTATAAGTAACTAGAAGAAAAAATCCAACAGGAATAACCTCTGCAAGGATTTAGGAAGGTGAAAGACAATTATTGAGATCTATTAGGGTCTTTTGAAGGTCTAAAAACATAGTATTACAGGTTTTGATCTATTTTTGTTAGTAATAAGGGTTACTGTACTTACAGTTTGAGAAAATTTAATAGATCAGTTCGTATGAAGCTAGAGATGTAGGCATTTTCCAAACTCTATAAACAATTCTGATGTCATCTTTTTATCTATATCTCAATTTGGATTCTGATTTATTTATGTATTTAATCAGTTAAGTTAAAATTCAAGCATGATTAAATATTAGTGTAAGACACTTCAGATGAATTTGAAAATATAGTAATTTGAATGGTTGAACGAACGGGTGATTTTGGTGAATCATTTAAATAGTTATGGATCAATTATATGTCATATTATGATCACTTTTTGAGTAATTAAAATCCTAAAAATTGATGAATTGATAAGATTTTGGTAAACAGTTAAAAAAGTAGAATTTTAATTGGTTTTTATGGATCACTCTTGCTCAGGAATCCCCTGCGCATGGCATGTATCTACCTCATTCACCTCCTCAGTCTCCTTCACATTAGGTGCATATCACCTCCTTTTTTTCCTTCACATACATTCACATCACATCCTCTCATGCACATAGGTATCATTCATCGCTACATCATCTATCTCCTACAACACTAATCTCAGAGTATGGTCACACGCCTCTATCTATTCAAGAATTGAGTGGAGGACCCTTTCCCTTCACTTTTTTAGGTAGCTTACTAATAATCACACACTTAGGGATATCATGCTTACTTCTTCCTCCCTCCTAATAATATCAAGTGTCTCACATTGTTACTATTTGGATTTATGCTTCACATCTAGTCTTCCTCGTGCATCATACACACATTGATACCCACAACTTGTAACATCACTATTCTACGATGCACTTTTTAGCTATGGTTTACACTTGACTATTGAACCTTCACTACATTCAAGAACCTCACAAAATAGGCATTTCACACTATTACACTTTGTGATACATCTTAATCACATTGTCTTCTCATACATCACTTGTCCCTATGACGCACTCTCATGCTATAATTCATACTCAATTGCTGAGGATCTAAATCTGAAATGAACCTCACCACATTCATACAATCTACACTATGCTCCATTGATCAATCTTCCTAACACACATGTTCTGTAGACACAAAATCATGCACTTGGGTAAATTTCTAGTTCCTAATCACATACTTGCATTCATATGATTCCTAAGCGAGAAAACTGGTAATTGACCACTATCTTTGGCCTCTTTAATTTCTTTCTAGTTTCCTTTTTGGTCTTCTATAACCCACTACCTAGTATGAATTTCATTACTTCACCTTTCTTGGCTCTAGACACCACCACCTACCTAGGACACTAGTGCTCAGGCATCCTCGTCCCCTCTAGGTTCCCTTGACCTCTTTGTATCTTTCTTGACCCTTTTGGGTCTCTTTTATCTTTTGGGAATCTTGTTTTCTTATGGTTCGGCCTTTTTGTGGTTAATTACAAAATTCAAACAAGGGAATCATACAAAGACAATCTAATGTGATCAAACTAAGGGACCAATCTCTAATAATATACTATTATCACCTAAGGTTGCATGCAAAGGAATTTTAAAAGCATCATAGCATCCATATAGCTTCATTCAAGGAACAAGGGATTGCATTACTACATACATGTATAGGATGGGAATTTTCTTTTGTCTCATCTACACATCTATTTACATTGCTAGATCTAGTTATCGATCTCTATCAAGTGCATCTTGCACAATAGCTTCCTAGTGCACAATCTATCACACACATACATGGATACTCATGAGGAGGCCACCAATTTTGTTGAGATTTATGATCCTAATTATTCTACCACCTATACTCCTTTTTCTACTCAATCGCATCCTTCTACCACTCCACCTACTTCTAGTGTTCTTGTCTCCATTCCTACTCCTACAAATCATTTCACTCCACCTCTTACTTCGCATACCAAAAAATTTTCCTCTTCTGGGACTCAAGATCTTTCCTCTCTCTCTCAGTACCTTCAAGATAAAATCTTTAAACTTCAGCAGGCTACTTCTCATGCATCTCCATCTCTGGATTCCACTTTTCTCCTTTATACTCCTTTCACACCCACCATTTATACATACAAACTCCCTCTAAATTTCATAGCTCCTATGTTCCCCATTTTTAATGTCCATGGTGATCCTCAAGAGAATCATCGATATTTCCATGTGGTATGTATAGATTATGTGGATGATTACACTCTACTATCTAATCTCTTCCCTAGAAGTCTCCAAGACTATGTTATGGATTGGTTCTATGATTTACATGTTCATTTGGTAACATATTTTATGCATTTAGCTGATGTTTTTATTGCTCACTTTTCAATTTATATCAGCTCCAAAATATCCTATGCTTAACTCACTCAAATCAACCAAGGATCCAATGAGAATCTAACAGATTATGTTCTATTCTATAAGAACAACCTAGCTAAGATGACCAATATACCCACATCTTTAGAATTGTGCAATATTTTATTTGAAATTCTCTTATCTCCATTACAAGAGAGTCTTATCTTTGAGACCTCTCCATCATTTCATCATCTTTTCCATACTCTATAGTTGTGTGAAAACAAGCTATTATCTATGGTCAAAATCAAATATCATGAGGAAGCTTCATCATCTTCCACTCAATTTAAAACCAAATATCCTATCAATTCATCCACTAAACCTAATGAAGAAAAAATTATTGTTAACGATGTTTCTACCCCAAAGAATATTCAATTGTTACCTCCTAAGCATACATTTACTAAATTGACTTGTATTCCACATATTCTACTACCACAACTTATTGAGATTGATACCATTACGCTTACTCCACTTAATCTAGATCCATCTCATCCAAAAGGTCACAATTACAACAAAATTCTAGATGCGACTATCACCAATGCATTGGATATTCTACCTATTGTTGTTTCAAATTAAGACATATTAGTAAAGATCTAATTGACAACTATAAAATTGATCTTCCTAAGCCTTCAGTATCTCCACCGATGAATGAAAATAAAAAAAATAAATATATTTGATAATACCATCCCTAATCATGAGAAGTAAGCTACAGATTCTTTGGCTAACCATGCATACCATACAATCCCCCCTCCTTCATTGGGGCCTCTTGATTTTCTAGTTGTTAGTGCAGATGCATCATGACCATTCATTACATTTTCTTATCATGATTAGCATGCTACATTTTCTTTTGATTACTTGCACATCAGTTCCTCTGTTGGGTCTCACTCTATTAATAACACCATGATCAATCCATCATTTCATATGAATGCATGATCTATTGCACGACTTGTTATCAACTATCCACTCTCTCAAATTTCATATCCATTTCCTAGATTTTATGGTTACGTCACACTTCCACTCACTGTTGGGCATATCACCATGCTTATGACACTTGTTATGGCACCTAGCATCAAAGGTTATGACATGTTATTAGTTCTTCCTTGGCTCTGCATCGCTTAAGCTATTGTCTTCATGAATCACTTATGTCTTAAGTCCATCCACAACAATAAATTCATTACTATCAATAGTTTCCCACCATGCACACTATGGCCTCATATTCCTCTTGAGGTGTCCAGTGCAATAGCTAGAACATATAGGTCCCCTAGACCTCTCACGTCTAAAGAAAAATATGCTCTCATCTCTCCTATTTGCACACCTCACACTCATCTACATTGATCCAATAGTCCATCTCATCGGTATAGGTCTCCTGCTAAAAAATATCCTCCACATATCATGTATTCCCCTCATTCACCTCCTCGGTCTCCTTCATATAGGTGGTCATCACCTCCTTAGTCTCCTTCACATTCACAATGTTAGTCTCATATATCATTGGTCTCAAAGTATGGTCATGCACTTTTATCTCCTCATACATCAAGTGGAAGTCCCTTTCCCTTCACTTTTTTTGGATAGCTTACTCTTCATTATACACTTGGGGTACATCATGATTATTCTCTCCCCCTTCTAGCATTATTAGGTGTCTATCATCACATTGAGTTCTTTGCATCTAGTCTTTCACATTCATCTTACACAACTTAATACACCTATTGTATTGTCACAATCCTATGAGGTACTCTACTCTCATGGTTCATACTTGATTGTTGATGGTCTAATTATAAAATGAAACTCACAAAATTCTACATTCTACACTATATGCTTCATTATTAATCTCTCTTGCACATCTCTTTAAAAAAAATTCCTGATGACACACTCTTATTCTATGGTTCCTTCTTGACTATCAACGGGTATTTTATAAATTAACCTCATCTCAATCATACATACACATCCACTCTAGGGGCATGCTAACCCTATCACATTCACATTGCATATCATTCCATCTTATTCATATATAGCATATTACATATCTTGGTTGCACATTATTATTGCTTATACTAACATGCAAACTTTACTTACTATGCTAGTTAGATATTATGTATGTCATTATCATTTCTATATACACTTGCACGTTCACTAGTTCTTGAGTTGTGAATGCAGAATTTTCACAAATATTTACACATAGTATTGATGTTTGGCATTATACTCTTACTAGTCCCACTAAGGCTCTTGAGGGCATCTACATTTGTACACATTACAGGTGTTATCATTCCATTACATGTTATTTTATACTTCTACTAGCGCACTACTTATTCCATGGATCTATACACACTTTAACATACTTTATATCTTTCTAACATGCTAATGGGTGCCTCATGTGTAGAATTTGATTTGTAGGAAATATTTTCCACCATGGTTGTCTAATACATTGTTTGTAATTACTTATAATTATTTTTTATTATATGCCATTGTTTGTGGGCTATGCCTTATTCCTTGTATGATCATTTTTTGTATGCTTTTGGCCACTTCAACCCCAATTTTCTTGTGACAAATAATGTGAGTGATGTCCCATATTTACAACTTGCTTTTGGCTGTCTACATTGTCTTCTTTCTAACTACATTACACATTGTCTTCTATGTGCATATTTTTCTTGTTTTCACTAACACATGTCCTACCCACTTTGTTTGCATGTGTTATGGTTTCTACCATGCACATTCCTTCCCCCCTCCAGGGAATCAGTTTCATATCAACATTAGGTCCTCTCTTTTGGGTTTCATTCTACTAGTGACATCACATGCACCCCAAAAGAAGGGGGCATACATTGGGTGAATTAGTCACCACATTCAGTGGTACATAGTGACAGTTCAAACATGCACAACAAAAAAATAGAGCATATACATAGTTGTAGTATGGCCTAGATTCTAACTTGGGTCTTCAGTTCATCACAGACACCAATTCATATACATAGACACTAGTTCTTGGGTGCTCCTGACCTTTCATAGGAACTAATGACTAGGGGAAGTTATAGTTTCTTTCTCAAAACAGTATAGTTTTCAGCAGTTTTCATAGTACAGGCACAGTCCTCTAGCAATCAGAATGCATTATATCTTCTATTTTATACTTGCATCAAACTGGATTGAACTGGATCAAAATGGAGCAAATAAGGATCACACCATCTATAGTGGTGTAGAAATTTGGGAAGAAGTAAAGGATGGAGAATAAAACAAGATATTTCTCCCAACACTCTTCTATCGTGGCGTGAGATCGCTATAAAAATTACACTTGGTGTTAGATCACCCAAAAAACTTGATCTTCTACAACATTTCAGGACATCTTTCTATCCTTTTCTCTTCATGGATCAGGTGTACACTTTCCTTTTTTGTATATTTACATACTTTTCATACATTTGGTTCGAAATTTTTCATATACATAATATTTGACAACTCTTTTACTCTTATTTTATAGGTCCATCCTTAATACGGAACAAGAAGTAATACTTCATCAATAACAACACTAGGTATAACATGACACATCACATATGCTTCACCCCTAGGGTCACTTACCCCCTTCCTTAGCTTCCACACCTCATATTATTCACTCCACACTTTTTCTTATCTCCTTGGTATGCTTTCACCATTGATCTACATGGTTATCAGGTACGCATCTCTTATCTACTTTGTGTTATCAAAAATTCATTCAAAAACATAAAGTGGAGGAAAATATAGACACAAAATCACACATTTTTGTACATTTCTAGGTCCTGATCACATACTTGCACTCATATAATTTGTAAGAGATAAAACTAGTAATTGACCACTATCTTTGTCATCTTTGTTTTCTTTCTGGTTTCTTTTTATGTCTTTTACAACCCATTTCCCAGTATGACTTTAGTTACTTCACCTTTTGTTTCTTTTAATACTAACACCCATGTTCCCTCATCCACTCTAGGCACCCCTAACCTCTTTGCATCTAGTTCGACCCTTTTGGGCCTCTTTTATCTTTTGAGCATCTTGTTTTCTTATAGCTTATCCTTTTAGTGGTTAATTACGAAATTCAAACAAGGGAATCATATAAATACAATGTTATATGATCAAATTAAGGGAGCAAGATCTAATCATATATTATCATCACCTACAGTTACATCCAAAGGAATTCTAAAATCATCAAATCATCCATCTAGCTTCATTCAAGGGAAAAGGGACTGTTATTTCTGTATACATTCATAGGAGGGGAAGTTTCTTTTGTTTCATCCACACATCCATTTACATTACTAAATCTAGCGATCACTTGCTATCAACTAAATATTTCACAAGATATTCTTAGGGCACAATCTATCAGACATGCACATAGAACTACATGGAGTCTTAGATGTAGTGTAGTGTTCAATCATAAGTTCATTCTATCGAGTGACTGTCAGGGTTAGTATGATTCCCCATTTGTATCTTTTCTTTTTTAGGATTTTATTTTTTTGGTTTTTTATGGGATATAATTTTTTTTACAAGATATAAGTGAATCTAGCAATTGTTATCCAAAATGTACCCCTTGCTCATTTTGTGGCTAACTCCTTTCATTCTTCCCTCTCTTGTGCCTCAGTCATAATTTTTTACATTTTAGGCACTCAAAACCTTTTGTAAATGGCACCATTGGATAGAGCTCTTTCTCAACTTTCCATAAAGGTAAATTTTTCCTCATAACTCCATGTATTTTTGAAGTTATGGCCCGGTGGAGTTTTTATGGGAAATTTTCCCCTTAAAGGCCTGCAGCCAATGAAATGGCACCACGTGTCCAAGGAAGTGGCAGGGATCAGAGGAAAACTTATTTTTTACCAATGGTTTGGAAAATCTTTCAAAAGGGATATTTTTCCCCACAGGCCCGACGACGAAACAGATTATGCCACGTGTCCAGGGGAGAAAATTGAAAATTTTGACTAAGTGTTGGCACATGGAAAATTCAAAGGGAAAGGCCCACAATGAATGAGATTTTTCCACATGTCCGAGTCAAGAAATAGGGTCAAACAAAAATGAAAAATTTAGGAGGACAAGCCCATGCCCGATCAGCATGTGCCACGTGTCCTCAGATCATCGGCTCGACGGAATTTTTTTGAAAATTTTCCAAAGGGCAAAACAATGGAAAATGAAGCATTAGAGGCCCACGCCCAATCAAAACATGCCACGTGGCACCTAGAATGCTAGAGCATGGGGAATTTTTGGAAAATTTTCCAAATGACCAAAAAGTGGAAAATTTAAAAAAAATTGCCCGCCAATCCGATTTGGCCTTGTTTTTCCCTAAAATTTCAAACGGCCATATCTTTCGATCCAAAGCTCTGTTTTTTGCATTATTTATATCAATGGAAAGCTAGTAAAAATATCTACAAGATTTCAGGTCATTTTTGCATTTTGATGGAGTTTAGAGAGAGAAAATTGAAAAATGCCTCTAGCACGTGGTCATGGACAGAAATGACGTTTCAACCACCATTTTTAATGAAGAATGGCTCGCATTCTCTCCCAGCATGGTGAAAAATGTCAGGGGATGGGCCTGTAAGGATGCCCATGCTATTTTAATGCATTTTGGGTCAATGGTTGAAGCTCTCCCACGTTTTCCCATGTTTCTCTCTCTTGGGGTCATGGCTTGCACTGAAAAAGCCAGAATGAGTTCATTTTTTGGAAAAAGGAGACACTTTTTCAACTTTGCAACTTCCCTTTTCTTCCTTTTTGGCAAAATTTGTGGAAATTTTTACCTTTCTATGCAATACAGCACCCCTTTTTGCCTCTTGATCACTGTAATTCATTGTATTGGATGTGGAATGTTAATATATGTTCTCTAATTAAAATCCCTCAATCCTTTCATATATCTACCATTGTTTTCTTGATCTTTCATTACATTTTGAGCAATTTTTGCATGCTTTGTGCTGTGTTTTCTTGTGGATTGTGTATGTAATTGCAGTATCAGGTGTCTACAACTCCTTTGGTGCATCACCTCATTAGCATTAGCTTCATTTTCTTGCACTCCCTATCTTTGTCCCCTTGGAATTTAGAGTAGGAACTAGGAATTTAAACCTATGTAACTGGTAAGTGATATATCTGATCAGAAGAGTTGAGGAACCAGTCTCTAATCTAGAGATTCCTCTCCCATTTTTACAAGTCCCACACTTGGGGAGAGGATTCAATGTTGTGCAATCACATTGGATGTCCAAGATGTCAAACTAGAAGTCTAATCAACATCCAGGGGTGCTGCTGATTTGTAACAATAGTTTTGGCATGCCCGATGGGACCTTAGAGGTCTTCATCTTCATGGAAAAAAATTGATGTGCATTTTTTACAAGTTTCTTGCTTAAAAGAGCTCTAAATTGCACATGTGGCGACTCCAAGGAAGAAGAATCAGCTGGTTTTAGCAGTGCAGACCTGAAAACTCATAAGAAGAATCACCACAAGGTCAAGAGTTGGAGAGGAAGAAGTGTTGTTTGAGTATCTGTAGTTATCTCCATAAAGAAGGGAAAGAGGGAGGAGAATTCAAAGGTCTCCATCTCCACCAAATAGAACTCTATCAACTCCTCCACCTGGTAGGCCTTTCATTCAATCAACAAGGGTTCTAAGGCCAATCAGAATGGCACAAAACAACCCCTATGTCAATTTCACTGGAGGTAATCCACTTGCTCTCAATGCACAGAATCCAATCCCAGTTGCAGCATTGAAGAACATTCCATACTTTACTGGAGAGAATCAAAGCACTCCTAGTGATCATGTCAAGGATATTGCTAACATTTGTGCAATCCATGAGATCAATGAGATGCAAGTTGTTGTCAAACTGCTGGCATCTTCAATCAAAGGGAAAGATTTGCAATGGTTCAAGAGTCTTGCCTTAGGTTCTATCCAAAATTGGAACTAGATATATATAGCCCTCCATGAGCAGTTTAGAGAAAAGGGAGACAACTTGTCCCTTTTGGAGCAGCTGACAACCATCAAGAGAGCTCCCAATGAGTAGCTGACTAACTTCAACTTCAGATTTCAAATGACTTGGGAGAGAATTCCAGTGGCAGTAAGGCTAGCAGCAAAAGGTGTTTTTCTATATTACCTTAAAGCTTTAAATTTTGATATTTCTATGTTAATTTGATCCATGGGAGGCACAACTATCCCTGTTGCTTCTAGCATTTCCATTAGAGCTAAAAAAAAATTGATTCAAGCTGGCAAGCTAGCTCCTAGGCCTCCAATGCCACTGTTTCCAAGTTTAGAGAGCCCAAACACTAATCAAACACCTTTTTTAGCCCCTATTCCCACTACTAGGATTCAGAATTCAAGTGGAATTTCTACTTCATCTTCTAGTGCCTCAAATGAACTTCAAGAAGTCATGAAGCAATTACAAAATCTAGGCAATGAGCTAGTTATACTCAAAAGGCAGCAAGCCCAAGGTTTTAGGAATTCTTTCCAGCCTCAAGCTCATCCTAATAGGTAGCCATACCAACCTCAAAGACCACCCAATCTAGCTCCAAATTTAAACCAAGCAAGACCTCCTGCCAATAGACCATTTCAAACCTATAAACCCAATAATACATCTGCCTCTAAGGCATTAGTGCCAGCGTAAAACAACATAGCTCAAGAGTATGATTGGTGTTTCCCATGCAATGAACCTCACAACCAGTCTATGTGTTTCAATGGTGCCTTAAATCAAGGAATAATGGTGACAACTACTGGTGTGGAGGGTGAAGGTAGTAAAGGAAATAACCAACAACAATACACATCCCAGTAGCAATCAGCTTCAAATGATACTACGCTTGTAAACTGGCAGGTAGAATATTTTTGTGGAATGAATCAAACAATTACCCAAAGTGTTGCAACCAAAACAAGGTAAAAAAGGAGGAACTTGGCTGAAGAACAGCCATTGGCTCCAAGTAATCCAAAACCTCCTACTACTCCAAAAGTTATTGGCAAGCAAATTTCAGTCCCAAACACGCAAGGACTGCCTAAGACAACTCCTAGGCCAACTCAAATGCCAGTTGTTGCTACCCATGTGCAAGGAATGAATGTGCAGGCCAAGGGACAGCAAAGAGATGCTTCATCCCCATTCAACATCATTGATTAGATGAAGAAAACAAATGTAAGATATCAATGTGGGAATCACTATCTCTCCCAAACAAAAGAGATTTTCTACAAGCTTCCATGAAGGACTGGTCAACTTCAAATCAGCAAGTCCAAATGCAAGAAAAGGTTCTCACAAACTTTGACCATCCTAAAGGGAATCATGGAGGACAGCAAGGTAAATGTTGAAGCCCCCTCCATTCTATGTTTCATTGATCATTGGAAACCAATTAGTACACAATTGCATGATTGATTTCAGGGCAAGTAGTTCAGTAATGCCCAAGAAAATAGCTGATCAGTTGGGAATTCAGTATGAAATCATATCCAAAAGGGTAGTGCAATTAGATGGGACAGTAGTAACAACAATTGGAGTGATAAAAAACTTGAGTCTTACCTTACATGCCTGCCCCAATGTTGTTGTTTTGCAAGATGTCTCAGTAATAGATCTTCCACCACTCTTTTCCCTATGTCTGTCAAGGGATTTCATAGCCAATATTGGGGGTTACTTATCTACTAATTGGTCACACATGTTGTTCAGAACAAGATATGGAACCAAGGCCACAATCAGATCTAAACCTATTGCAAACTTTCACATTGAGCCTTACACTCCAAGTCAGATCAATACCAATTGTTCAGCGTTTGATCAAGAGGATTATCCAAGCACTGATGAAACTGACACAAAGGTAGGAAGCATCCCAGATCTAACTCTTGATGAATGGGAAAACAAGGTGCATGCTTTTAATCCTTATCAAAAAATAGAAGAATCTGAGCTAGGAGTCTATTGCATGCATGAAGAAAATCAGTCTATTCCTAGCATCACCAAGCCAAACCACAAGGAAGAAAATGAGGTATGGTAGTTGTTTTTTAATGGATCAAGGAATAGACAAGGTGCAAGAGGGGGACCTATGCTTGTTTCACCTCAGGGAGTTAAGTATTATTCAACTTTTAGATTTTAGTTTACATGCTCTAATAACACTGTTGAATATGAAGCTTTGATATAAGGATTGCATTGGTCAATCAAGAGAGGGATAAAGAACTTGCAATTCTTTGGTGATAGTGAGTTGATTGTCAATCAAGTTAAGGGGCAGCATGCTATCAAGAATGATCTACTCAAGTGCTATAAAAACAGGGTGTGGGACCTCATTGAAGATTTTGAGGGTTTTAGCATAAAATCCATTCCTAGAAAAGAGAACCAAGATGCTGACAGGCTTGCAGTAGTTGGGGAAGCCTTTGACGTTGTTGAAAGCATTCAAAAAGACAAGGTACAACAAAACATCCATGTGATTGTAAGGCCTTCAGTGCTAGACAACAATGTAAGTATGAAAGTGTTTAAAAATGATCAGCAAATCATCCATTTCTTGCAAGAAGAGGCTGAGTTCTCGGCTAAAAATAAGAAAAAGTTAGAGCAGCAGTATGGTGACCAAGTGGTACAGCTGAGAACCAACAAACTTCCAAAGGGACTTATTACTTTGGAGTCCATTTTCAATCCTAATGATCATTTTAGGAAGGAGAAAGTGAACATTCAAGTCAAGGGAGAAGATTCAGTATCCATCTTGGTGGAAGAAGGAAAATCACTCCAAGTTGGTAAAGTGACAACTGAGCAACAAAGGTATGAGTTCATACAACTTTGTTAAGAATTCCCTGATGTGTTTTCTTGGAGCTATGAAGATTTGAAAGGCTTCAATCCCAAGTTAGCTCAACACACCATTGAATTGGATCTAAGTACTAAACCCATCAGACAAAAACAAAGGCCAGTCAATCCAAACATGGAGCCTCTCATGAGAAAGGAATTGAATAAGTTGATAGAATTGAGAATCATATTCCCTATCAAGCATTCTAGTTGGGTGGCCAACTTGGTTCCAGTTAGAAAGAAGAGTGGGGAAATCAGATTATGTGTTGATTTTAGATATTTGAATAGAGCATCTCTCAAGGATCATTATCCACTTCCTTCTATGGAGTAGATTTTACAGGTTGTTACAGGCTCTGAGAGGTTTTCATTACTTGATGGCTATTCAGGGCATAATCAGATTATGGTGAAAGAAGAAGATCAGTTCAAGAGATCCTTTACAACCAAATGGGGAACTTATGCATACAATAAAATGCGATTTGGGCTGTCCAACACTGGAGCTACCTTCAAAAGAGAAATGGACATGGCATTCAAGGGTTTGATTAACAACATTGTGCTGATATATCTTGATGATATCACTGTTTTTTCAAAAAATGCAGCAGACCACCTCTTTCATTTGAGACAAGTGTTCCAATGGTGCAGAAGGTTTGGAGTATCCTTGAATCCTAAAAAGTGCATTTTTCTAGCTCATGAGGGAAAGCTCCTTGGCCACATTGTCTCCAAAGAGGGATTAGAAATTGACCTGGAAAGAGTTGAAGCCATAAGAGCACTACCATTGCCAAGCCACAAGAAGGCCCTTCAAAGTTTCTTTGGGGAGAATAAATTTTGTTTAGAGGTTTGTCCCAAATTTTGCAGCCCTAGTCAAGCCTATCACCAAGATGTTAAATAAAAACATGGATTTCAAATGGATAGCAGAAGGAAAGGAAATTTTTGAAGCAATTAAAGAATCCATCTCTCAAGCCCCAACTCTCATTAACCTGGATTTCTCCAAGGATTTCATCCTCTATGCATTTGGGGGTGATGATACTATTTCTGCAATTTTGGTACATCAGAACAAAGACAATGATGAGCAGCCAATTGCTTTCTTTAGCCAAAGCCTGGAACACTATGAAGTGAGATAATCTTTCATTGAGAAGAATGTTCTTGTAGTAATTAGGAGCTTGAATAAATTCAAGCATCCAGTTTCAAAAAACAAGGTTCAATTGTTGGTTTCTCATGTGGGAGTTAAAGACTTCCTCCTCAACAAAGACTTGAATGAAAAGAGAGCAGGCTGGATTACTCGTGTCATGGAGAATGACATTGAGATCAGAGTCACCAAGTTGGTCAGAGGAAAAGGATTTGTGAGCAGCTGGTCTTGAACAAACAAAAGGAAGCATGCAATGAGAAGGAGGTTGTTTTGGCGTTACAAGACAGCCATGAGCAAGGAAACACTCAAGAGGAAAATAGTGGTGTTCTCACTCCTTGTTAGACCCAAGACATAATACGCTTCCTAATCATAGGTCTATGCCCTCTAGAGATGAACAAGACCAAAAGAAGACACTTCAAATTGTAGGTTGTCCCATATGCCCTTGTTGATGGTGTCTTGTTCAAAAGGGATGTGAATGGAGTGCTACTGAGATGCATTAGCACAAATCATATTCATAGGGTGTTGGAAAATTTCCATGGTGGACCAACAGGTGGTCATTTTGCACCAAGAGTGATAACTCTAAATATCATGAGGGCTAGATATTATTGGCCCAAGATTTTTAGTGATTGTTATGCATGGATCAAGAGGTACAAGAATTGTGCATTCTTCACAGGTAAAGAGAGGCTAGATGCCCTTCCATTGCATCCATTTTCAGTTGACCAGTCATTCATGCAATGGGTTCTGGACTTCATTGGAGCCATTAATCCCAATTAAAGCGAAGGACACAAATGGATTCTAATAGCAAAAAATTATTTCACCAAGTGGAATGAAGCAGTAGTACTCAAGGAAGCAAATGAATCTAGCATCCTAGATTTGTATGAGGGAATAGCAACTAGATTTGGTATCCCTGCTACAATAATATCAGATAATGCATTGGCATTCATTGGGTCCAAGGTGACTGAATGGGCTGTCAAGAATGGGATCTACCTAAGCACTTCATCAAACTATTACCCTCAGGGTAATGGCCAGGATGAATCTACAAATAAGAACTTGTTGAGGATCATTAGGAGGAATCTTGATGAAAATCATAGGTCTTGGCATACTAAGTTGAAATCAGCCTTATGGGCTGATAGGATAACTCCTAAAAGATCTACAGATAACTCTCCATTTAAGCTTGTTTATGGGAGAGAGGCAATTTTGCCCATGTCACTTGAGTTG
The DNA here is from genome assembly GCA_019776745.2 of Taxus chinensis. NCBI lineage: Eukaryota > Viridiplantae > Streptophyta > Pinopsida > Cupressales > Taxaceae > Taxus > Taxus chinensis. The sequence goes on along the minus strand of CM034156.1, from coordinate 330,064,678 downwards.
CCGACATTGGAACTCATGAAATAGTTGGAGTTGTTGGAGTTTGAGCCCATGGAAGCCAGATATGTAGAATTGATGGAGCTCTAAGAAATCAGAAATCAAGCATCCCAAGAAATGGAGAAGGATCAAGCTTTGATCAAGAATACCTTTAATAAGAAGGCCAAGGATAGATCTTTCCAAGTTGGAGATCTAGTGTTAAAATGGGATGTAGATAGAGAAAAACCAGGAAGGCATTCAAAATTTGATGCCATTTGGAGTGGCTCATACATGGTCACAAAGTGTAAGGATAACAATGCTTTCCAATTGTCTTCATTGGATGGAAAAGCACTGTAGATTCCGGTCAATGGAATCCATCTAAAGCATTGCTACTAAAGGGAATCCTCCACCTTCTACATATTAGCTTAGGTTTTCATTCCTCCAAGTGCTTGTGCACATTGTTTTACCGTAGATTAGTTTGGTTTTCCCTAAGTGCTTTGGCACAAGCTTGTTATTCCTGGAAATGTGTTGGCAGGCCTTACTCCAATCAGGTGATGTTCCACCCTCCATCTTCCTCCTTGCAGTGTTCTAGTCAGTTCGGGTACCAAAAAGAGAATTTTATGACTCCATGCCTAATGGATTGCTTTAGGCAACTGGTAACTTCATCCAACAGGCAGATGACCCCTCTAAGTCGCCAAAATTGTTATCCAAAATGTACCCCTTACTCATTTTTTGGCTAACTCCTTTCATTCTTCCCTCTCTTGTGCCTCAGTCATAATTTTTTGCTTTTCAGGAACTCAAAACCTTCTAAAAATGGTACCATTGGATAGAGATATTTCTCAGATTTCCAGAAAGGTAAAGTTTTCCTCCTAACTCCATGTATTTTTTAAGTTATGGCCCGGTGGAGTTTTTATGGGAAATTTTCCCCTTAAAGGCCTGCAGCCAATGAAATGGCGCCACGTGTCCAAGGAAGTGGTGAGGGTCAGAGGAAAACTTGGTTTTTTACCAAGTTTTTGGTAAAGCTTTCGAAAGGGATATTTTTCCCTACAGGCCCGTCGGTGAATCAGATTATGCCACGTGTCCAGGGGAGAAAATTAAAAAATTTGACTAAGTGTTGGCGCATGGAAAATTCAAAGGGAAAGGCTAGCAACGAATGAGGTTTTTCCATGTGTCTGAGTCAAGAAATAGGGTCAAACAGTGACGAAAAATTTAGGAGGATAGGCCCACGCCCAATCAGCACATGCCACGTGTCCTCAGATCATCGGCCCGACGGGATTTTTCAAAAAAAATTCCAAAGGGAAAAACAATGGAAAATGAAGCATTAGAGACCTGTACCCAATCAAAACATGCCACGTGGCACCCATAATGGTGGAGCATGGGGAGTTTTTGGAAAAATTTCCAAATGACCAAAATGTGGAAAATTTAAAAAAAATTGCCCACCAATCCGATTTGGCCCTATTTTGCCCTAAAATTTCAAACGGCCATATCTTTCGATCCAGAGCTCAGTTTTTCACATTCTTTATATAAATGGAAAGCTAGTGAAATTATATACAAGATTCCAGGGTCATTTGTGCATTTTGATGGATTTTTGAGAGAGAAAATTGAAAAACACCTCTGGCACGTGGTCATGGACATAAATGATGTTTCAACCACCATTTTTAATGAAGAATGGCTCGCATTCTCTCCCAGCATGGTGAAAAATGTTAGGGGATGGGCCTGTAAGGATGCCCATGTTGTTTTAATGCATTTTGGGTTGGTGGTTGAAGCTCTCCCACGTTTTCTTGCATTTCTCTCTCCTGGGGTCGTGGCTTGCACTGAAAAATATAGAATGAGTTCATTTTTTGGAAAAAGGAGACACTTTTTCAACTCTGCAACTTCCCTTTTCTTCCTTTTTGGTAGAATTTGTGGAAATTTTTACCTTTCCATGCAATAAAGCACCCCTTTTTTCCTCTTGATCATTGTAATGCATTGTATTGGATCTAGAATGTTAATATATGCTCTCTAATTAAAATCCCTCAATCCTTTCATATATCTACCATTGTTTTCCTGATCTTTCATTACATTTTGAGAAATTTGTGCATGCTTTGTGTTGTGTTTTCTTGTGGATTGTGTATGTAATTGTAGTATTAGGTTTCTTCAAGTCCTTTGGTGCATCACCTCATTAGCATTAGATTCATTTTCTTGCATTCCCTATCTTTGTACCCTTAGAATTTAGAGTAAGAACTAGGAATTTAAACCTCTGCAATTGGTAAGTGATATATCTGATCAGAGGAGTTGAGGAACCAACCTCTAATCTTTAGATTCCTCTCCTATTTTTACAAGTCCCACACTTGGGGAGAGGATTCAATGTTTTGCAATCACACTGGATGTCCAAGATGTCAAACTAGAATTCTGATCAACATCCAGGGGTGCTGTTGATTTGCAACAACAAGAATCATCTAGCAACACTCAAGGGATCAACATCAAAGGTAAGAGACACTTGTGCAACACAAAAAATTTTATGTTTTTATCCTTTGCATAGTCATAGGCACTCAGATAGGGTCTCTGGTGGCTAGGTGTCCCGGTACCATCCCAAGTGTTCTAGTCCATCTTATTTCGATATCTCTTCAGTTTTCTATGCCCGGTTCGACATCCTGCCTTCTTGTTTTAGTATATTTCCAGCTCATCATACTTTAGGATTTATTATGAAATCAACTAAGTATTCTATCTATCTCTTGGACTTATGGTTTCAAATTTATGTTACTTATTTCTTGTGCCACATTTTGTACTTTAGCATTTATCTATTGCATGTGAATCTGAAATAGCCTCTAGGGTTTTACAAATTCCTATATTTGTTAAATCATATTCAAACCATTTCCCAATGATTCACTCTTGTTCTATGGTTCATTCTTAATTTTTTAGGTGTATTTTATAAATGAACTTGATCTCATACTTATGTTCATCCACATCCACTCGGGGGGCATGCTACTCTTATCACATTCTCATTGCATATCATTCCATATAACTCACTCATAGCATATTGCATATCTTTGTTGCACATTACTCTTGTTTTCCTATACTCACATGTATACTTTGCTTGTTATGCTAGTCAGATATCTAATATGTCATTATATTTTCTATATACGCATGTGTGTTCACTTTTTCTCTAGTTGTGAATGCATAATTTATACATATATTTATGTGTAGCATAGATGATTGGTACTGTACCTCTTACCAATCCCATTGAGGCTCTTGGGGAATCTAATTTTGTACACACTAAAGGTGATACGATTTTGTTTTATACTACTTCATATTCTTACTAACAACTACTCTATCAATAAATACACATCCTAACATACTTTTTTATCTTTCTAACATGCTAACAGGTGCTTCATGTGTAGTATTTTCTTTGTAGGAATATTTACCACCATGGTTATCTGTTACTCTTTGCTTCTCGTTGTTTATAATTATATGCCACTATTGCGGGATTTTCCCTATTTCTTGTTTGTTCATTTCTTGTATGATTTTGGCCATTTAGGCCCTGATTTTTTTATGACATTGTGAGTGATGTCCCATGTTTGAAACCCACTTTTCATGGTCTACATTATCTTATTTATTGCTAGATTACACATTGTCTTCGATATGTGTATTTGTATGTTGAGCATAGAAAAATGACTAAGTCCCAGAATAGATGTTAGCATGTGTGGAAGACATTGTACAAGAAAGGATCATGAGGAAGTGTACGTGAGGATGACAGGTTTTGCACATAGAGACAATACAAGGTGGCACACAACATATTAGCAGTTAGCCAGTTTTGGAATGAAGTGCTAGAATAGACATGGATTTTGGAGCACATCTTTTAGAAGACTTGAATAACACACAAAGAATATTTCAGGAAAATAGAAGATCAATTAACATGCATAGATCCAAGCTACTAGTAGGATCTAAACTAAGACATAACTGAATTAGATCTATTGTTATAAAGCTTGCATATTTTTTGTACTTAGCTTATAGCGACACATGGCTATTATTAGAATGTAGACTATTTTTGAGAGATGCATGGGTGATGAAGGTAAATTCCTCAACCCTATAAATATATATTGATTTACATGATTTAGAGAGTTCTATGTTTTTGTAGAGTTATGTTGTTGGTTTATATGCATGCATGACTCATAATGACTTTATTATGTATGTAATAGCTTCTGTGTTTTACAAAAATTAATATAATGGATCTTTTTGGCTAGATATTAGTGTTTGACATAACTGAGAATAGATCTTGTATGGTAAATCTGATTATGGTTCTTGCTATTTAATATTGCATGTGGTTAAGATCTAGATCTGGTTTATGCACTTAAGTATATTTGGTTAACTATTGTGGATCTGGAATATCTGTTTAATGATGCTAACTTCTGGAACAAGCTAACATAAAAGAGGGGCCCGGTACCCTTGGGTTCTTTACATAAGCACTCAGTTCAAGCTGATTAATGTGCCAGTGCACCTTGGGCTTTTGGTAGTAAATGCTAGGCTACATTTTAGTTCTGTTGCCGAGACCTCTTTTTCAGATTGTTTTCAAGGATTTTTCATGATGAAGACATGCCAATTGACTTGGGCCAATGTTGAAGAGTGGTTAGATGATTTAGAGGAAGAGTAGGCTCGTAGATTTAGCACTGGACCTAATTTTAATACACGTGCATGGGTTGAATAGAATTTGTATGAAACGTTGTATGATAATTTCTTTGTCATCTTTCCTATATATTTGTACGAGTGGTTGGTTGTTTATGTGTCTAAGAGAAACTAGAGGCTTCGTACACTTGTTTAGACATAGGAAGAATTCTAGGATTTGTATGATGCAGGTCATACTTGGACACGTGGTATATATCATTGGTTCTATGGTGTCCTGAATAGCTATATTTTGGAGTACGTAATTTCTACTTACTCTTGTCTAGAGGTTGTTGAGTTCTAGTTTATGTGTGAACCCAGAGGATCTTATTTGTGTGGTATTCCTTTGGCACTTTTGATCTTGATTGTGACACTAGCTTTGGAAGAGAAACCTATGGCTAGTTAAACCCCACCATGCATCGGGGTAGGATCAAGTGTGGTGAAAGATGGTGGATCTAGTGGAAGAAATATAGAGAGAAGAAATGTGGCTTAAGTTTAATGAGGCACACGAGAGGGATTTAGAGAAGTAGTGTGAATTCGTGGAGAAAATGATGTTGTGGAGAGAGATGGCTCATGAAGAGTTTGGAGCTCACACAGAGGACATGGAGCCAGAGCATCTAAAACTCCCCCATTTGGGAATTCATGGTAGATAACCCTCTTTGAACTCAAATGAGAGAACATCTATGGAAGCTACATGGGCCAAAGGTGTGCATTTGATTCCCCTAGTGACCTATCCCTTGCACTTGGTTTTCCAGATTCTACGAAAGTTATCAGTAAGCAAGCTATTATGGGAGGTAGAGTAGCGACATATAGAGTTAATTTACAGTAAAATTTAGGAATTAATCATTTAGCTTGTTCATCTATGGTGGCGTAATTTTCATCTATATAATTCGGAGGACCAATTGGAGGTATGTTTTCTGGTGCATCATCAGCATCAAACTTAGGCGTGCAATTTGTGGGCATCATGTCTAGAAGTAGCACAATTTCACAGACTATATGAGTTTAGTTTAGCACAACTATTGGGACATAAGGAAGTGCATCCTCTAGTCTAATACCTTCTACAGGAGGAGGATCAAGAGGATCAGGTGGCTTGGGATCTAGTGGATCTAGTGGTTCTGGGGGTAGAGGAAACATAGGAGGAAATTAAGGTTCTAGATCTGGTGGGCATGCTTTGCACCAGCCAAAAAATATTTATATGGAGATGTCTATTTTTCTTCTATAATATAGAGGGATAGAAGATGTAGCTGAGCACGTGCATATATGTTAAATACTATGGTGGGCGATGGGGATTACAGCTCTCGAGTGTAAGGAAATTTATTTTGTAACTACACTATAAAGGCACATGCATAGTTGGTACAAGAAATTTGATCTGGACAAAAATTTTGTAGATTATACCCCGTTGCAGGATGCTTTCTTGAAATAATTTTATATACCTGATTTTGAGAAGAATATCATTAGCATGCTAAAGGACATCAAGTTGGGTATGACTGAGATTTTTCACAAGTATGATGTATGTTTCAAAACCCTTTTGTCAAAGTTATCTTATGACATTCACCTGATCTAGCATGCTCAATGGTTTGTTGGAGGATTGATCACGAATTTCAAAAGGGTTCTCTCACATAAGACTTATACAGATCCACATGAGGCACTTGAAGCAGCTCTATACGCTGAGGTGGTTCGGAGTGTATACACTGTTGTTAGCTTATTTTTAAAGTCTGTGATTACAGCGATGTTAAAATAATTAGAGAAATTTTCAACTAACTCATCACATAAGACACGCAGTGGAATTTGGTGCAAAAATTGTGAATTAGAAGGGCATACTAAGGATAGTTTCCCTCGTAATTTGGTGTGCGCCATGTTGCTAGAATGTGAGATTTATCACTTGGATCATGATTCAAGAAGGTGCCCATTGTTGTAACGCACAATAAGAAATAATGTGTCTTGTTATTGCAATATTTATAGGTCTTCCACTCATGATACTAAGAATTACAAGTTGATTGATGAAATTCATGATTTCATTGATATTGGTGTACGTCAGACTAGTGTTGCAAATAATTCAAAGGAAAAATGTGAGTATCATGATCATGATCATAATGAAGGGAACTCTAGTGGAGGTCGTGGTAGAGGTTGAGGATACCATGGAGGATTTAGAGGTTGAGGTCGCAGTGGTGGAAGAAGTGATTTTCCTTGTGGAACATGTTATACATGCAAATCCCTTGATCATTATAGGTTCAAATGTCCTCAGAAAGTTGTTTTTTCTTTTTACGAAAAATAACTATAACTATGAGGAATGCTTAGACTTGTATGAACACCTGAGTAAAAATAAAAATCATGATAAAGGTGTGGGGATGGTTAGAGTACAATGCATTGTCGAAGATTAGTGGATGAAAAAGTTAACGCCAGATCTTGAGTTGGTATCTATGAAGATCACTACATAAGTTGAGATTGTGCACGCTAGAGAAGTTCCAAAGTATAAGCCTGCCAATAAAAAAGAATAGGTACTACATGCAAAGTATCTAGGCCCTACGCATCAGAAGGAGGTTTATCAAGAAACCATGGAGGTGATTAAGAATTTATAGGGTGAGATACAATGTTTGAAAGAGAATTCACAAAAGTTATAACAAAAGAATGCAACTGAGCTCCATCAGATGGATGTTGATGATTCAAAGGAGGTTTGTAATATGCTGTGATATGAGAACATCATTCCTTTGTTGGGGAACTAGTTAAAAGCAAATACCCTGTGTGATGGAATTAAGTGTAAAAGATAGATTTTGCATGCTAACCTTCCATCTTATAGTCTGGATTATGACAAGGATATCACTATAAATTTTGTTGTTGATGGTTGAATTTTAAGTAAAATTTTGATTGACACAGGTGAAAAAGTGAATGTAATCACTTTGGACACATGGATTTAAATGGGTAGACCACCATTTCAGCTATCTTTAAATGTTCTATTTATGGAAGATAGGACTAAATCCATGCCAATTGGAGTTTTGAAGGATGTTTCTATTACTATACAGGGGGCCAAGTTTACTGGGGACTTTGCAGTCTTAATGCTTGCAGAAGCGGATAGTTTTCCAGCACTACTTGGGTACCCTTGGTGTTATGAAAATAATGTTGATTTGTGCTTCAACAAGGGATATATAATTTTTGAGAACAAGGAAGAGCACGTCATTATTCCTTTGACAGATGGAAAGGTTGCACCTTATGTATATCCCTTAAGTGAAGAGTATTTGAATAGAATTTTTGTACGCACCATTAGAGATTTGGTAGTGCTTGAGCCATCAAAAGAATGAGTTCTCTAGTGGGATGATGCATAATCCATAAGCAATACTACAAGTGTTGCATGTGACAACTGGGAACACGGAACTATGAAATGTTTTGGCGCAAAGTAAGGAGTAAAGCTACGCATGTAAGTAGGACGCATTATGTTAGGAATTTGGGAAACAACCAAGTAATAAGGTATATTGGCAAAGGAAATCCTGAAGTATTCCTGCACAATATGGAAATTGTATGGATAGATCAAATGGAAGGAAGGAATATGCTAGTCTATACTCTAGATGGGACAAAATCGTGTTGGTGGATGGTTCACGGGGATAACCTTTTGGAATGACTAGAAGTGAGAATCACCTTCTCTACTAGATTTCTCTATAGTAATGTGCCTACTCAGATCTGTGAATTTCATGGTAAGGATCCTATTCATCACCATGTTTAATATTTTGAGAGGCCTCAGACAGAGGGGCGGGAAGCTTTACCACCTTCTCTATGGGTACACAAGCTCTACTACATCTTGTGAGGTTACGCACATGCATGGTATGTCTATACAGAGTTTAATAGAGAGACTATAAATTGGCAAGAATCCACTGCAGGTATGATTCAGAAATTTGACTATTTTTCCACTAAACCTCTGGTGAATAAGGCGTTATAGGTTATGAAGTGCTTGACTATGGGAGATAGTGCAAAGGTTGAGGAAATTATTTAGTAATTATTAGGTGAGTCAGACCTGGAGGCACACTTTGAAGAAGAAGAGATAGATGCAGAACAACTTGGGTGCGGCTACCTAGAAAAATAAAAAGGGAAAGATGGTCTATGTCATTGATGATGAAAAAGTGGAGAATCTAGATGTTAAGCATAATGAGGGTACGCGTGAGGTCTTAAACAATACATGTGAGAAGGCACACACCTATCATGATCCTATGAAAAATAAGAAGGTCAACATTGGAATGCATGTTGAACCCAAGGAGGCCTTAATTGGAGATTATTGGTCTGACTCTGAGGTTGTTAAGATAATTGAGCTTTTGCACAACTTCCAGGACTTGTTTCCTAAGGGATATCATGAGTTAAAGGGGTTACAAAAATATTTAGGCAAGATGAGAATCAAGATAAAGGAAAATGCATGCCTGGTTAGGAAAATTCCTTACAGGATGAATCCTAACCTGCGTGTCAAGGTGAAAGAAGAAATTTATAAGATATTGAATTCTGGAATCATTTAGCCCATTGAGGAGTCATAGTGGGTAATCCCTATGGTGATTAGTATAAAAAAATATGGAAGAATTAGAATTTGTGTGGATTACAGGGAGTTAAATGTTACATGTGTAATTGATCCTTTTCCCACACCATTTACTGAATAAATCTTGGAAGGCATCGCAGGGTGTAAAATCTACCCCTTTAATGATGGATTTTCTGGATATTAGCAGGTAAGGATAGCTAAAGAGGATCAAGAGAAGACAACTTTCACAACTGAATGGGGATGTTTTTATACACAGTTATACCTTTTGGATTAAAAAATGCACATACAGTATTTTCGTGCATTATTTTGCAGGAATTCCAGGTATTTATTCATAAGTTCTTGCAAGTTTATCTGGATGACTGGACACTTTATGGGCTCATGAAATATCACCATGATAATTTGAGTCTTATGTTTGAGAGATGTCATAAGTTGAGCATCTTTTTAAACATTAAGAAGTGTGTATTTACTACACCCTTTGGGACTTTTATGGGACATATCATTTGTAAGGAATGCTTGTTAGTAGATCCTGCTAAGGTTGCTGTTATTTTTGGCCTGAAGGAACCTACTAGCCAGAGAGAGGTGCACATATTCTTGGGGAACAAAAGATATTACAAGAATTTTACTAAGGGGTTTGCCAATATTTTCGTTCCCTTGGAGGAATTATTGAAGGGTAAAGGAAAGTTCTATTGTGGTGAGTTGCAATAGTGCATGTTTGAGACATTGAAGGAAAGGCTTACTACAGCTCCTATTTTGCACTTTCCTTCATGGACTAATCCTTTTCATGTGCATGTGGATGCCTATTGCATGGCCATTCATGCAGTATTAGCCCATCTTGGAGAAGGGATTTTTGATCATCCTATTTACTTTACAAGTAGGAAGTAAACTCCAGTAGAAAAGAATTACACTGCTACAAAGCATGAGGTCTTGTCCATGATCTATGTGCTGCATAAATTTTGACAATACTTTCTGGAAACACATTTTATTTTCTATACATATCACATTGAATTGAAGTACTTGGTGAACAAGACCATTTTTTAGGGGTACATATTCCGTTGGATTCTATAATTTTAGGAATTTTATTTTACTATGGTGGTTAAGCCAAACAAGAGTAATTCCGAACCAGATCATTCATCAAGGCTGAATTTAGGTGAGGATGCATAGAGAATTGAGGACATAATGGTGGTTGCAATTTAGTTTAGATTGAACCATGCACCCATTGAATTAAAAGATATTTTTGTATTTTTGTAAATAGGTGTGGCGCCTGAAGGAATGAAGACCTTGGAAAAGAAACAACTTGTTATACACATTGCGTCTTATATGTTGATCAGTGGAGACTTATACAAACTATGTTGGGATGAAGTTTTACATCAGTGTGTAGTTTAGCATGAGTGTGAAGCTATTATGGAGGATGCTCATGGAGGTATTTCAGGTGGACATTATGTAAGATATGCCACCATGTATAAGATTTTATTGTTTGGTTTTTGGTGGGAAACATTGTATAAGGATTGCAAATAATACTGTAAGGCATGTGACCATTATCAGCACCTTGGAAAGCTTAATCATATAGATGAGATTCATTTAAGGCCTATTGTTAATACAAAACCCTTTGAAAAGTGGGAAATTGACTTCATGGGTCCTATTTCCCCACCAGCACGCATGAATGGATTGTGTTAGAATAGAACTTGTACAAATTATCTTACAAGGTGAGATGAAGTAGGGCCTACAAAGGATTGAACAACACCTATAGTAGTAAGGTTTCTATGGGAAAACATTATTAGCTAGTATGGGCACCATTTGAGTTTGACAATTGATAGGGGTACTCATTTTCTTAATTAGACTATTATAATACTATTGGCAGAATTTATGGTTACACATCATAAAACAACACCATATCACCCTTAGGAATATTGAACTACTAAGGCTTTCAACGAGATATTGAGCCATACATTGACTAAAATTTTTGATGTTGGAAGGAAGGACTAGGATGATAAATTATTTTTTATACTCTGGGCATACAAGACAACCTAAAAGATGTTGAATAAGGCCACACCCTTTCAATTGGTGTTTGGCATGGAGGTTATTCTACAAGTGGAATTCATTTTACCTTCTTTTCATATTGCAAACACAAGAGGTTTAGCTGATGAGCAAGCACTTGGGAGTGCATTGATAAACTGATGCAGTTGTATGATTGTCACGCTATAACACAATGGATTCAAAAGACAAAAAAGGCCAAGAATAAGGCATGACATGATAGAAATATTAAGGATAAGAAGCTTGAAGTTGGATAGATGGTTCTTCTTTATGAATCAAATATTTTGTGCCACCCTAGAAAACTTAAAGTGTATTGTTTGGGACCATATGTTATAACTTATATACTTGATTCAGGTGCTTACCAGTAAAAGGTGCTGGAAGGAAGACGGTTTCCCCTTTACATTCAAAGAGAGTAGGCTGAAGCCCTTACTATAAATAAGTTATTCTTGGTGTTTTTAATAAGGTAGTATTACCATTAGATTAGGTTTCCTTAATACATTTCCCTTATAGTTTTTTCCTTTCATCATTGTTATGTTTGTCAATGCAGTTTAGTGTTTTGTGAAATAAACACGCTTGTGAACTAGAAGATGATTACTATCTAAAGTGTTTTCATGCACAGAAGACCATGCATACCATTAGTGTGGGGTAGAGAGAGTACAAGTAGAGGCAAGTTTGTAAATTTTGACAACTTCCCAGGAAAAATAAAAGTACATGATGGAATTATTATCAGAGGGATGTCCGTAGCAGGGGTGGTAATGGTTGTCAGAAAATGACAAGGTGTCAAGGAATATGGTGATAATAGGGTGATGCCAAAAGAAAAATCCACGTACAATGATGAACACATAGAGAAATGTGAGGGAGGAAGTGGCAGGGAGAACTACTTGATATAGGAAGCAATGGTTGATGTACTTTGGTGCTGGAAGTGCACATAAGGAGGTTTGTGATTGGTGTAGTTTTAAATGCTAGAAGGTTGCGGTAGAGTTATGTGCAATTGGGCGCACAGAGGAAACACATGCTTGGAAAATATAAATTTATTGTGGCAGTATGGTGGTAGGTGGCATGGTAACTAATTCGGTAAAAAGTGAAAAACTATAAATAGGGAGTCAGGGTAAGTTATTTTTACCTTGCGATAACTTGTGAAAGAGCTCTTGTGAACTAGGGCATCCTTGCGAATTGGTGTGAAAAATCAATTACGAAGAACAAAATTTGTGAACCAGATTGTGAAGATGAACATGACCTTTCACAAAAAAAAAATTTGAAAGGAGTTTGTGGGTATCAACGGTGTGGCGTGAGGAAACACAAGTTCTCTGGTTAGGGTTTGAAGAACTAGGGCATAGATTGTAGAGTTGCACAGGAGTAGGGTTCTAAGTTTGAGGCATTATAAGAAGAAATCACAAGGTAGAAGTAATCAAGTACTCAACCAAAGGAGAATGGTACCAAGAAGAGGAACAATCATTGTTTCACCCAAGAAGAAGGGAAAGGGAAAACCAATTGCAACGATAAGTTTCAATGAGGAATAATATTCAGAGATGCTATACCCATATGGGGTATTGATGGGAATGGAGTGGGTGTCCCATGTGTAAAAAATGGTTATAAATTGATTATAAACATCAAAATAATATGACTGAGAAGGAAATGGCATTGGAGATAGTTTTCCCCACGTGTGAAAGAATAGAAGACGAAAAACTGGTATATGATGACTCAGTGTAAAAGACACTGAAGAAGGATGGACCTTTACAACTACATGAACTACCATTTTTTTGGAAAGCCTAAGAGATTGTACCAATGGCTTATGTCACACGTACATGAGACTATTTCTACTTTGTTGGGAGGAGGATGTGCATAACTCCATAGTTAATCTCATAGTTCATCTTGACTCATCTACATTAGAGAGTCAATTGATGATGATTTGGGTGACAATGAGGTTGTCAAAGAAATAGCTAAGGGGTATGAGTACAAAAAAGGAGGGCACACCTTTTGTATTGTGAATATCAATGACCTAATCATGAAGATGGCTGCATGCATATTTATAAAATTGAATGGGAGAAGAACATGATGGACCCAAGTTAATAAATGTGGTTGAATGTATGCAGAAATATTATCATGAGGGGGACCATATACAACATCTCAGACCTTCATTGTAGATGACATAGCATTGATGCCACATGAGGATGGAGACAAGATAATGTACGGTAATATTTTTTCTTACCATTATTTTCTTCGAGATTGGAGTGCCCAATGGTCCAAAACAGACAACATTTGGGAGTATCCTTGAGGAAGATCACCTCCCTGGAGGTAAGAGATTTACAAGCATATACTTGTGATATTATGACACTTGCGTATAAGGTATACTTGGATAAATGGTACAAGTGGATGCGTAATGCCTTTGGCGTAGAATGGAGGATCCCATAGCAACTTCCATCTTTGGTAGGGGATGAGGTTGAGTTTTGTTAGTTATCAGCAGTTCTGTATTGGTGGGTTTACACTGACTCATGGCACCAAAGTGCCCATGGTCAAATTACCTTTTTCCTTCACAGTGCAATATTTCCAAAGTGCAGTTAACAGATTTAAAGAGGACAAGAAATTGAGGTTTGATTTAAGTGAAATAGATTAGGAGCATCTTGTGTTGTGTCAAACACTTGTTTATCCAAATAAGCATGTGTATGTAGAAAAGTATGTCTCTCATGACATAAATTTCTCAATCCCATTATAATACCAATTATAGGGACAACTGCAACAAGTGTTTACATTCATTTACAGCCAAAGTTTGATAAGGGTGCGTATGTAGAAGATGATGTTTCTATCCTCATGGACTCTGTAGGAGGAAAAAAGGTAGAGATAAAGAAGAGAGATAGAGAGGAAACTCCTACAATGAGTAGGGCGTCGAGTGTGCGTGTGGGCCAAACCACATAAACATAAGAAATAGGTGCATGTACAAGTACTTATACTCATTGGAAGAAGTCCCCAGTAAAGAAGTAGACTACAATAAGGAAGAAACAAAGGGTGGTGCAGAGCTCTTACTCTGAGAAGATGGAGAGCTTATGGAACGAGGAAACAGAAGGGGAGGAAGAATAATGAGAGCCTAAGAAGAGCCCTCCTACTTACAATGTGCATGAATCTGGATGAGGAGATGAGCATGCATTCGAGAGGACACTCATGAGGGATAAGGCAATGGAGAAGAATTGGAAATGAATATATAGGATACAACACATATTCCCAGACTAGAGGTAGAGACCTTGGCAAATCACGAAGTCACAAATATTATCCAAAACTTGGTTGAGACAGAGGTAGAGCACAGCATAGAGCACCTAGAAGATGAAGGAGAGGGAAAATCTAGGAGTGGGGCGCAGAGATAAGTTTGGCTATTGGGTTTCCCATGGGTACACACACAAGTGGCAGATGCGCTTCCACCCAACAAAGGCCTATAATGTCATATGATGCATATCCTAACAAAGTCTTATGTACTCGCTACCAGAGCACAGTGCCAACTGACCAACTATTTTTGGTTTGATCTTCTTTTGATAAGGAAAGTGTGTACCCATGCACAAGGAAAATTTTGTCCTGGAATTTTAAGTCCCACATCGATGAGCCAGAATTTGAAGTCAATGCAGGCACATTGTTAGATACATGCACTTCATTGAGCTCCAAAGAGGTAAATCCAATTGTGGATTCATAACTAACTGATGAATAGGAATGTAATGTACTGAATAAATTATTTATGGACATATATGTGAGATTATTTGGAAGGAATAATAAAATAAAGGATTTGGAAAATGAATTAGAGGAAAAGAATAAATAAATTATCAAGAGAGACAAGGAGATAAAGGGAAAGGAACAAACTATTATGTAGTTGAAAGTTGAGCTACGAGAAGAGAAGGGGAAGTTGCACGAAGTTTACAAAAGGGTAGAGTATGATAGCAGACTCTATCATATTGGGGCACCTAGATCTGGCTCCCCCCTCGCAGAAGTATGAGTCAGCCTTCCACTATCTAAAATATTTGACACTCCATTATCACAATGCAAAAGCAACCCCTTGCACTAGAGTCGGCAGAAGATAATTTATGGCATGACAAAAAGAGTAGGAGAAAGGCACAACTTGAGGAAACCATAACATAGTTATACTAATCTTCATCACTTCAGTGAAAACCTCATTGGCTCATATGGCCGAAGTTGTCTATGACAACTATGAAGATAGAGATAGGGTGGCAAGTGTGTGGTTGTTACCACACATGAGGCAGATTTAAAAGAATTCCAAACCAAAAACAAAGGAAATCAGACAGAATGCAAAAAAATATTAGTGGAAGTAGAAAAGAAGAATGAGGCAATTGAAGTCTTGAGGTCCTCTATAAATAATAAAATAAAGGAAGTATATCCACAGGTGACGCGTAGGATGGATGAACTAACAGACCTTAGAAAACAACTGGAAAATATTGTTGAAACATTTAAAGCTAAGGGTGAACAACGTACATTTGATGAAGTAATACAATTATGGGGGATTTGTTCAAACAAAGAACAAAGTGAGGTAGAATCTTGGAGTGATATTAAGGCATCATTGAATAAGGATTTCCTAATCCTTTGTACAACTCTTAGAAGAATTCTTTCATTCTTTGGAACAAGCCTAGTGCTACAAGGTCATTATTCTTTCATTGTTTATTCTTTGTTGGAGTAGCAGATTTTGTGAGGATGGACAATATTTTTAGTGTGGGGTAATGTTGAGCATATAAAATTAACAAAGTCCCAGAATAGATTTTAGCACACACGGAAGACATTGTAGAAGAAAGGAATGTGAGGAAGCGCATGTGAGGATGACAGGGTTTGCATGTAGACACAATACAAGGTGGTGTGCAATAGATTAAAAGTTAGCTAGTTTTAGAATCAAGAGCTAAAAATAGACATGGAGTTTGGAGCACATCTTCTAGAATACTTGAAGAACACACAAAGGCTATTTTAGTCAAACAAAATATCAATCAACATGCATGGCTCCAAGATAATAATAGGATCTAAACTGAGAGATAACTGAAGTAGATCTATTGTTAGAAAGATTACATACTTTTTGTACTTATCTTATAGCGGTGCATGGTTATTATCAGCATGTGGCCTATTTTTGATAGATGCATGGGTGGTGAAGGGAAATTCCCCACCCCTATAAATATGTATTTATTTGCAAGGTTTATATATTTCTATATTTTGTAGAGTTGTGTTGTTGGTTTTTACACGTGTATGACTTATGGTGACTTTATTATGTATGTAACAACTTTTTTGTTTTACAACAATTAATATAATGGATCTTTGTGGCTAGATATTGGTGTTTGACATAACTGATCATGGATCTTGCATGGTAAATTTGATTATGGTTCTTGTTAGTTAATCTTGCATGTGGTTAAGATCTAGATCTTGTTTATGCGCTTAAGTATATTTGGTTAACTTTTATGGATCTAAAATATATGTTTAATCATTTTAACTTATGAAACAAACTAACAAAAAAGAGGGACCTAGTACCCTTTCACACTTTAGTTGAGCACTCAGTTCAGGATGAGTGATGTGCCAATGCACCTTTGGCTTTTTGTGGTAAAAACTAGGCTATATTGTATTAATTTTACTAACACGTGTCCTAGCCATTTTGTTTCTATGTTCCTTGGTTTCTACAATGCACATTCCTTCCCTCCCCTATAGGGTATTAGTTTCAAATCATATTTTAGTCCTCTCCTTTTGGCCGCATAATCCTAGCAACATCGCATGTACCCCAAACAAGGGGAATACAGTGGGTGAATCAATCACCACACACAATAGTACACAGTCATAGTTCAAGCATGCACAATACATGAACAGGATAAAATTTAGTTATAGAAATGGCCCAAATTCTGACTTGGGTCATTAGTTTAGCATAGATGTTTATGCCTAGATATAGACACTAGTGTGTGGGTGCTCCTAACCTTTCATAGGCTCCTATCACAAGGGGGTAGTTATAGTTAATTTCTAAGATCAACACATCTTTTAGCATTTTATAGAGTAATTTGTACATTACACACACAGTCCTTCAGCAATCAAAATGTATTTTATCTCCTTTATCTTATTTTTCTACTTGGATTGAACTAGATCAAACTGGAACAACATGGATCACATCATCTGCAATGGTGTGTAAATTTTGAGAAGTAGTCAGTGATGGAGAATAAAACTAGACTTTTATTCCCAACAATCTTCGGTTGTGGTGTGAGATTCCCCAAAAAACTTGTTCTTGGCATGAGATCATATGAAAAAATCACTCTTCTTCAATAGATCAGGACACTTCCTATCCTTTTTACTTGTCACAGATAACATGTACATGTTGCTTTTACTACATTTTCACATTTTTACACACTTTTACATGTTTTTTATAGAGTTTTAATAACACATGACTTTGACTACTCATTTTCTCTTCTTTTCACAAATCCATCCTTATGAGAAGAAGAAGTCACAAACACAACACATCAAACACAAGTGATAATAACAACAGGTACAACATGATAAAATTGTAGACACAAAATCACGCACTTAATACTATTATTATACCACCAAGTATGTTGTTTTATATATGGATCTTGCGTAAGGAAATTATTCATTGATGACCCATTCCATATTCCATCCAATTATCTTGTTGGTCTTTATATTTTACACTTGTTACTCACATACACATTTTTGGTCAGGTTACATGGATCCCTGTCTAACAGTCCTCACTCATTTTTCATTACTTGTCTCTAGACACTGGCCCCCAAGACTAGACACTAGCATAAAGCTCTCATGTCCATCATAGGCCTTGTGTCCTCTTTATGTTTGATCTTATTTTTTACATTTAAGGTCAGTATTTTCAATTTTCCCTCTCATTTCCCAAGGTACTAGTTGGCATGTTGGGTCATTAGTCTTTAAATTCAAATAATAGATCCTTATATAAACATGACATACATACCATTATATGGGAAGACAATTCTTATCAATGGATAGCTATCTACATAGATAAAATTATTGCATTTGGGAACATTACTCTTCATACACACTACATATTAATGGGATTTCATTCTATTCCATCCATACATTTGCATTTTATCTAGTTATTACCCGATATCTTCACGTCATTGGTGTGAGGGTGACCTAGGAGAACTTTTGCACACACAAGCATACATAACTACATTAGTTTTGAGATGTAGTGTAGCACTCAGATCTAATTCCACCATTATTGCGGCTGAGGACATTCTAGCCCCTCATTTTGCATCTTTTATTTTTATGATTTCATGTCTACTTAAGGGTTTTGCATGTCATTATTTCATTGTGAGTTTGTAGCAGCTTCGGCGATTATTATGTGACCACATAGTGTAAAAATGAAAATAAATATGAAGCCCTAGTGACACTATTGAAACCAAATCAGGACCTTTTTGTAAATCCAGGCACCCATAGAGAGGACTTGGGAACCCACAGGTGCCCTTATCCCTACCCAAGTGCCCCTATCTAGCCATTTTGAGCATCTCTTCATTTTTGTGTACCTATTTTTTACCATTCATACATTTGTTACATCATCTTCTCTAGCTCGGATCAAATTTGGGATAAGTGAAACTCATATAAGTACCTTTTCCCATCTCATTTCCTTTCATAGTTAATATTAAATAAATTTTTAGCATTTATATTTCATTGTATATCGTTTATAGTATATCTTTTCATTTAGATTTAAATAAAATATTTAGATTTTATTAAATCATTTTGGTGAACCCATAGCTTAGAACTATTTTCCCTAGGATCCACTAAAACCTTAATCGATTAGGATAGATCTTCTCCTCCTAGGCTAGTCATGCCTCATGTAAGAATTAATCATATTTGTGATAAAGCTACCATAGCTAAACTTATCACTCTATATCAAAATGTCACTCTTCCATATAATACTCAAAGGAAACTATTATCTATTGTATGTAATGTGCCTACTAGCTTCGATAATTCTACCATTAGTATTATTGATGATCTGGAAAGCTTTACTCGATGTACACCTTGTTATTCATTTATCCATGCTCTACCTTCTGTTATTTCTCATAAGAACCTAGATGATTATCTTATTAATTTCATGTTTGATCTTGATTACAATAAACATGTGCATGCTTCTATTTATCATACTAGTTCAAATGATTCTCTAGTTGTATCTCATACTCCTTCCATTTCTAAAAATGCTTCACATGAAACATCACATACTAGTTCTCCTCCCCCTTCATTCTATGTTGATGATACACTTAATGCAATCCTTGCGTCTGATTCTTTGTTCAATCTTGATGAGATACTTGATAGTCATGATTCTACTTCATTGCATACTATTGAATGTGAATCTCCCACTCCACTTTCATCTTCTTTTAAGATTGTCTCTAATAGTATTCCTGATTCTTCTCCTTCTACAACTTCATCTCCTAATAATGTTATCGATGTTATTCCTACACCTCCTACTGACACCCCATTTTCTTCATCATCTATTACTTCTTCAGCACCCATATCTAGTGTTCCCTTAGCATCTGCATATTCTATGTCTCCTTTTGGCATTCCTATGATCACTCATAATGGAAAATTACAATCACTCAATACACTATTTCCATCTTCTACCATTTGTCCACAAGACATTTTATCCCTCGTGTATGTTGTTTTCCACCTATAATCTTAGGTCTAATCTCTTACATTATAAATAAAATCCTATTATACTTCTATTGATAACAATTCGTTACATGGAAACCCTATTCCAAAAAATATTCACAATTCAGCATTTTCTATGGACTTCATTTTGCCTACCTTTACATTTTTTGATGGTACTAGAAATCCATATTTACATCTCATACATTATCATCTAGCTATAGCTCCTTATTCTAATGATTAATTATTGCTAAAATATTTTCACGATAGTCTTACTACCAACTCTCTCCAATGGTACACTCACTTACCTTTCAGATCTATTAGTACCTATTATGAGATGGAAGAATCCTTTTTGAAATTTTTTATACTCAACAATGGCCCTAAGGTCACATATTATCATCTACTTGGATTACATCAAGGAAAAACATAACCTATCATTTATTATATTTTGTGTTTCAATACTTGCATGCATCAGTTATTCTTCCAACCCATCAACCTAGAAAAGCAATTCATCTTTTGTCATGGCATGATTCCTACTTTACAAGAGAACTTGAAATATGAAACATGTGAATGATTCACACTCCTATGTTATAAGGTCATTGATTTAGAATAGGATATCATTTTTGCACATATTCTAGATCCTCCTCCTAGTTCTCCTACTGTTTCATCACCTAGTTCATCTCCTCTCCCATCTATTTAGCATCCTCCTAGAACTCCATCTCCTCCACCTCACAAAATAAAATCAATCTTCTCCATTTCATAAGAATCCTTTATCTCCTCCACCATGTCAAACTCCACCTCAGCATTCTACATATCCTTCATATGATCCTTTACATGTTTCTCATCATGCTAGACCTTTTGATGTGTTGCATACCTTACTTGATAAGCATATGATTCACTTACCTTATATTCAACATCCTCCTTCTCATTCCTTGCAACACCAACATGATATATCTTATTATAACTTTCATCGTATCAATGGTCATCGTAATAAATATTGTTGTACCCTTTGTGGTCGCTTACGATAATTAGAATAGAAATGTGTCATTTCTTTTGGTTCTTTCTCTCATGAGCAATCTATCTCTCCACTCCCACACAATCATGGGGTAACTCTTATTTATTTTTCTATTTCTTCTAGTGTTAAGGTCATTATTCATCCACAACTACAAATTATTTCTCATGCTTGCTCTCCATCGCATCCATCCATCACTGTACCATCTCATCCATCATGTCATATTGTTATTACACATTGACTTCCAAATCCATCAGTATCTTCACTTTCCACCACTACAACACCCATCCTAGGCACCATTCCACATGAGATTCAGTTTGGCTCATACACGCATGCTGTTTTCATTCCACATGCTTCCACCACTCCACATCGGCTTGGTCTCTGGTAGGTGATTTCTATCACCTTGCCCCCTGATGATGCACTCATTTTCTTACATTTATTACACGAATTTCAAGAGATATGTTATAATAAGAACTTCTCTTCACTTTTAAACTACACACTTTGTCTATATATCTAGTTAGCATACACTATCATATCATTTCCTGATGACACACTCTTGCTTTATTGTTAATTCTTGACTGTTGAGGGGTCTTATATCAATTAACCTACTTGTCTACACACTGGGTGCCATCTTTATTTCCTCCATCTTCATCATACTAATACATTATTCTGACCATCTTATACTCCTTCACATTATTCATTTATACTACATCATTTATATAGTACACCTTTTCGTCATTTATCTATTACACATCACAATTACACTACATACATCATCACTAGTCATATATAGTATCTCATCATTAGACATCATCAAAAACTACACCTTGTCAATCATATCAACAAAACAATCATCGTAATATCACACATTAACAATCACAACAATAATCAACACATCACCACATCACACATCAATAAAACATAAAGTACAACAAAATGATGCCAATAGTCCATATATATAAATATCAGTCACCATCATAGTTAAAAATGCCTCTACTAGAGGAAAGCCCTCATACATCACTACATCAATACATATAGATCATATCTCATCATCACTATCATTATCTATCACTAGAGGAGCTCTAGAGATAAAAGCTTCGTCACTCAAGCTAAGCCACTCATCGCGGACCCTATATCTCTCTATATTCCTATGCAAAAATGTATTCTTCGTTGACTTATCCATAAAACAAATTTGTAACTCCATGAACCACATAAATACATTCTAAACTAAGGTACCTCCACCCATAACCTCTCTAACTTGTCGTGTCTCCTCTCATGCCTCATCTCACTCACCTAATAATAATGTATATGTATATGCCGCTAACACCACTCGATAAAATAAGTGTGTGTGTGTGTGTTAACCCGTAATTATATCCACTCGTTATAGATTCCCCCAGCTACAAGTAAATCAGTGGACACATTCCATGTCAATGTGTAGATGGATGTGTCAAAAATTAGTGACCAATATGCATCGCCTGTGAACATAGATCAACACATTAGAAAACAATGACAATTACACATCTAAATAACCAACTAACAAAACATCACTATACAAATAATCATGCTCTGCTATTGTTACCACTACATTATTGGGGGTATGTGTTCACCCCTCTACTCCTCCCTTTGGTGGTGCTCCTGCCACATCTGTAAAAACTGGAAACAAAATATCCCATCAATGTGACACCCACCATGCACAGTAGGCCTTCATACACCCTACATAATCTACATATGTCAGATCTATCACCACATCTACCTCGTTTGGCCCGAGAGGTACTAGCTATGCTCTTGTAGGCCCTAGTCTAGATATGGCCCTTCTCAATGCCCTAATAGCCCTCAACCATATATATGGCTCTAGGGGCACATATTACGCCATACCAAATTGTCGTGAAATCTGCTCCGCCTGAAATAGCTCGGTCACTCCTGAAAATCGATCCTCCAGCAACATAGTAATCTATATACACCGTATCTCTACTACCTCCTCTAGAAATCCTCCATAGTCTTGGTATGGTCTCTATATCATGGCCTTTGGCTCTATATGATCTATCATCACTCTGTAGGTGTCTGTATCCATCTTCCTACCATGAATGCATACCCATCTCCCAGAAAATATGTTTTCTCTCACCCACTATCCTTGCGGACCACCCATCAGCCTCAATATATCAATATTCTCATAGGCCCATACATGTAGCAATGTTTTAGCTCCAATACTACCCACATGTTCCTCCTACATGAATCTGTACAAATCCTTGTAAAAATGAGCCAATGCATAGGGTAAATTTTAGGGGTGAATATTCGTGAAAAGGAGAATATAAGTGATTTTTAATTTTGAATCTGGAAAATTTTGTACTACCGTACGGTATCACATTTTCCAAAATTTTACGGGACCTAAAAAATTTGAATATTCCACCAAGGGCCGACTGAAGTTAGTAAATTCACCTTCATGTTATAACATTCTAATATATAGGATTAATTTTCCATAATATAGTCCTATTTTTTACATTATAAACGTGTGAATACTGAATAATCCAAAAGTATAAGACCACAAGCTGAAGGATTCAAGAAAAAGTGAGAGACTCAAGAGGTAAATGAAATGTATCAGTGTTACAAGCTAACAAGTCAAATGTGCAAGTGTTACTGGCCAGAACAACATGTATCCGAATGTGTTACACTGGTAAGTAACAAATATACATGGTTAGTAACATAATACCTATTATTGGCCAGTAACAAATATATGTGTTACCGAATGGCAATAGATATATCTGTTACTGGTAAGTAACAAATATACATGCTACCAGTTAGTAACATATATACCTATTATTGGCCAGTAACAAATATATGTTACCAGATGGTAACATATATATATATATATATATATATGTCACCGGTCAGTAAAAGATATATGTTTCCAACTGGTACCACATATATGTGTTGTCGTCTAGTACCACATATATGTGTTGTCATTTTATAACAGATATATGTGTTACCGACCGGTACCAGTTATCTATATTGTCAACCTGTAACTCTATGTTATGTAGCCTTCCTGTATTTTTTTTGTCGTTCAAATGCTCGGTTGTGTTGTCAAATTTCATTCTTAAGTTGTGTTGGCTTGTCTTTGGGTAAAGATTAATTTTCATCGGTATTTTAAATTTCTATGTTTTTGTCACATGTACAAACTTCAAAATCATCCATTTGATGGCCCCTATTATAAATGGGAAAAGAACTCAAGTTTAAGGAAAAAGAAAACACAATATGGACATTTCAAAATATTTCAGTCAACCAGAACTAACCCCAGTGGTGAGAGGTAAGAAAACCAATTTCTACTATGATAATGTTACTTTAATTTTTTGATTTACTTAGGGAAGCTATAAGCAAACCAATTTCTCTCAAATGCATAAAACCCTAGTAGTGACCTTACTCTAGATGAAATTTCCAATCACTAAAGTAATCCAATTCAAATTTATAGTACTGATAATCCCATTTCCCCTCCAAATCAAACATCTGATAAATATTCTAGAAACTCACATCAGAAATGTAAGAGTGGGAAGTGCACTATAGGAAGGACTTATAAATTTGAATGGTCAACCAAATATCCATTCATTGAACATGTTGAACCTAAGAATAGTACTGATACTCCTACAGAATGTAGATGTACTATCTATAGTTGGAAACTTGGTAGAGACCACAAAATGTAATTGAAATTGGATACAATAGAGAACCATTGTGGGAAGATATATGATTCTAAAAAGTAAGATGATGGAATAATTATAAAACAACTAGATTGAAAACTGAGGAATATTTTTTACATATGAGATATGCTACAAAGTATGATAATCATCATAAACATCTTCAGGACCTTGTTGAGAAAGGTGGAACTATAAAGGCTAGATTTGAAAAAGCTATTGATGTAAGTCTTCAGGAAAAACTCATTCAATTTAGAAAAATATTTCACATTTTAAAAAATGGCAGACCAATTTTAGATCTGGTTGATTATAAGACATTGTATCTATCTAATGGATTTCCAAATATTCTAATAACACACTAGTCAGATACCAGTGCATGGGATATGGCAAAGTGTATGGGAGAAATTGAAATCACTGATTTGAGAGAGAAGGTAAAAAATGAAAAATTTATCACTTTGTCATTTGATGAGGTCACAATAGTAGATAATACATCTTGGGTGTGCATACATATCTACACTTTTAGTTTTAGTAACCATTTCAAGGAAATCATATATTAAATATGCACAAAATGAAAAAGAACTACAATGCTGAGAACATTTTCAAACTTGTTATTAAAAAATTGAAGGAAATAGCTGGTATGGATTATCATTCCATCTCTACAAAGGTGATTTGTGTAGGAGATGATGGCGCTTATGTCATGCAAGGTCAAAAAATAGGAATTTGTATCCATCTACAAACAAAAGTATCCCCTTACATGATATGTATTCACTAGATGGCTCATCGAATGAATTTGTCTTACAAGATTGTAAGTAATTTTGAAAATGTTGCTAAGGTGGAGGAGATGATACAAGACTTGCATTCATACATGTCAAGCAGTCCTAAAATATTTCTGGAGTTTCAAATATTTTCTGTTGGAATAAAAAATGGTAAAAAATTGCTAAGATATGTTGACATGAGATGGATATAATTGTTTGAACCAACTTGCAAGATTTTTGAGGAACACAAGTCCTTAGTATGGTATATGTTCAAGCATCGAAGACAAGTGGACAAGGCTAAAGATCTGCTATATCTCTTGACTGATATAGAGACATTATTAACTTTATGTGGTGTTTTTCCAATGCTGAAGGAAATAATTATCTTGGTGAAACATGCTCAGTAACAGTCCATATACATTGTTGATTTTATAAAATTAAACATACAAGTATATATGATTTTAGATACCTTGTATATCACCCAAGATTGGATTCAAAAGAAAAAGTTTAGCAGCTTCAAGGTTTTGACAGACACCAAAGATCCAAACAACTATTTAAATTTCAATATCAGTGGTCGTGTTCATATTTTTGTTGATGGGGAAAATATTAAAATGCACACTTTATACAAAGATCCTTATGTAACAGGTTCTAAACTTGAGGAAGTACCTGTCACGAGCTATCTTTTTGATGTTGTAGTTTCTGATGTACATAAAAATTTGATGAAAATATCTGAAACATTATCTTCTGAGATCAGAGAGAACTTTAAAAATAGTGATCTGTTGGAGGTGATGGGAGTTGTAAATCCCATTTTCTGGAACTTGATGATTGATGAAGAACAAAGAAATACAAACTTCGGGAAATCCATGACTAAACTTATGGAACAGTTTTACAAATCTTCACATGTTGATGGAGGGGAATTAAATGTTGTATTGGATATAAAATTACTCATATCCTAGTCACAACATTTTGCATTTACAATTTCTTATCAATATAATCTTATAGTTGACCCAATAGAAATGGGAGTTGTCACGTTATTGTGGAGAAGGATGTATCAAAAAATCATTCTGAGAGAAACTATAATTGAATACTTAAAACTATATTAACTCATACAGACAATTATTCTTGGGTTTGTTGAAGATGAAAGGGTATTTAGTGCACTTTTGTTTGTCAAATCAAAACTTCACAATAGATTGGACAAGAATTTGGAAACTTGTTTGAGAATCTATGTTTTAAGATATAGGGTGGACACATTTCCGTATGAAAGATAACTTACTACATGGTCATCTCTTACAGAATGTAGAGTTGTTAATCAGTTAGCGAACAATGAAGTCTCTAATAATAGTGAAATTGACTTGGACTCTACTAGACAAGAAACTGAACCATATATAAGAAGTGATGAAGGACCATCCGGGATAGGGTTGTTCTAGTTACCAGACAGTTGATTGTATTCATTTTCTGAAATGTAAATTATTACTTCATATTTTTTCATTCACATATATTGGGCATATAATGTTTGGAAATTGTTTAATCCCTTCTATATATTTAATAATGTTTGAACTTTGCAAATAACAAATGGTAGACAGTTCATATTTGTGTAATATGTAAATTGGATGATGTAATAATATTAAAGTTCATTACGAATAAAGTATGTTCATTATATGATTTCTCACTTTCAATTCCACAAGCACAATTGTTGGAAAATATATTATAAATTATAATCCATATATGGTATACAAGTAACAACATCGTGATTATTAGGATTAATCAAAAAAACATGGCAATCTACGAATACATCACTTAATCCATCATTATTGGAGATAACCTTTACATGAGGAGTCAAGAATAGAGATTCAAGAATCAATTGATAATTATAAATATTGATAGCAACATGCACATGCAACTTTCAAGAAAAAAAGTTTTAATTATTGAGTTCATACATTTTTTGAACTAAATTGAAGAATGTAAATCCAGATTCCCTAATCAATGTGTACTATTCTAATACTGTAGAAGCTTGAAAAAATAAATGACTAGATTTTTCATTCGACAACACCCATGACATAAATAAATAGATCAATAAATAAAAATTTCACATAAAGATAATGTTTTCAAATTCCAATTATAATCCAATATCACTATCACAATTCCACAAGCACAATTTTTCGCAAAAATATTATAATCCATATATGTTATATAACATCCTGATTATTAGGAATAATCAAAAAATATTTGAAACTAAATTCTAGAATCCATGTGTACTATTTATTAGTGGTTTCACATAAAGATAATAAACCATTTCACATGAGATATCATAATAAAAAGATCAACAATTTCTCATAAAGATAATGTTTTCAAATTTTATTTTTCACAGTTGAATACTGAATACACCAATAGTAACATAGATAAAAGTTTTAATTCAAGTTAAGTGGACCCTTTTCCTTGACCAAATTCAAAAACAACTATAACTTTCTCACTATCTCATATTACACCAGACTCTATTGATTCCTTTTCCACAGCCTTAATGTTTTCTAAATTTTCTTTGTCTTCCCTAGCTACATCTCCTACTAAAAGGATAGAAGGATCCTCATCAAAAAATTTCTTCATAAGAATTTCCAGATCCATTTGATGCTCCTTGACAATCCTCCACAAATTATTGTTTTGTTTGTATATTAGAACAATTTTTTCTTTAAAACCAATATCCCCTTTAACATTGTCTTTCACTTTTCTTAGGTGCTCCTCCAACAGCTACACCTCTTTCCTCAAATTCTAGTATTTTGACTACAATTTAAAATCACATAATTATTATTTAGAATAAGATAAAGGATAACTATATATATGTAACAATCTATAAAAAAATAGAACTTATCATGGCCAAGTCTTTCTTTGCATTACCAATAGTGACAAGATTCATGTCATGATTCCACTTGTAGTATGAATGTGCCTCTGAATTCAAATTAGCCAATTTGTTCAACATTATTCTCAAAACCTAATCCTTGTTGTAGACATTTTTGGTGAGTGCATTTACTTTTTGTGCTTAAGCAAGAATACTATTAATCACCAATGGTTGATTTTTAACCAATGAAAATAGTTTTTCTCTATTTTCAAAATTATGGTATCTAGCATTAATTTATTTTATCATAGCTTTCACTCTGATCTCCCACATTTTCATCTCCTTGACATTAGGAATAAAATTTTCCATGACAAAGGCTGTAGCATTATCTGACACAAAGATATCAAGTGAAAAGTTGGTCTTTGTATCATCATTTGTTCCCTGCATAGTTGGAGAGGGAGGATCTGAAGAGCCTACCGGCTGTGGCATTTTCTTATGAATAGATTGCATCAGATCCTTAGCATTCCTCCCTGACACTCACATCCCATAATATTTTTCCAACCCAAGAAAATCCTCATCCATATCTATATTGTTTAGAACAGAAGTGCCTCTGCCACTATGCATACCCTCAACATTAAAACTAAGGAAATTAGATGTCATATTTTGAGTTCCCTTACTCATAGTCATTGTAGCATTAGGGAGCATAATAATTTGATCCCTACCATAAGAAAATGAAGGAGGTAGAATGGGAGGTCGGGCAAGAACTAATGCACTCCTTTTTTACTAAGATGGATTCAGAGCATAGGTGGTGGTAGAGGGCGTGGCCGAAGGATGAATTTCATACTACAAAATATCTATAAGAATATATACTTTAACAATATAAGATTTAACTACCAGTATCAGTAATCAATATGTTACAAAAATGAAATTAAAAGACAAACAAATGAACAATAAGAATTTTTTACATTGTGAATGTTGTTTGTAGTCAACAAACTCTTGGTAAGGCAATGGGTGGAAGGAAGGTGGTGGCACAAGCCCTATTATGAAAAATATTGAATGTTATGAAACAATTTAAAAATTTTGATAAATTTGTAAAAGAAATTCAAAACACTAATATAAATAAAGTTTAAGTCACTACTTTTTAGTTTCTTTATACCAGGACTTGAAATTCTTGGGTCGGTTACTGCAAAAAGCTAAGTCTCTTCATAATCAGCCTAGCCCTGAGGTATGTATGTGGCTTTTGCTACAACATGAGCAAACTCTCTCCAAGGTGATGCAGATATGCCAAAAAAGGTTACACATTAGGATAATGAAATTATAAATATGACATTGTAGAAAATCATAGATTCATATTATCAATATCATTACTCTATAAAATAATTAAATAAAATTGAAACGATTAATCATTATGTATTTGTAAAACTTAAAACCTTGATTTTTTTGTTGGATAGAAGCATAGCACATTCTACTTCTCTCCTTTCTATGGGACCAAGTCGAGTGTGACAAATCCAAAGAACCACACATCTATTTTTCTAGTCTTGATTCTTGAGCCACAGAGTCATCAGACTTAGAGACATCAATTGTATAGTTGTCACCAAAACCCTCAGGCCCAAAAGATTTATGTAATCGAACTACCTTCTGATCATGTTCTAGTGATTCACTTTCTTTGACTTGTTCATTGGTTCAAAATAGAATTATATATTACATATTTACAATACAAGAATTAATTTCACAATGATTTTGTTTTTGAAAGGAATCAAGATTAAATGTTTTTAAAACAAAATACTCACCAACTGTTGGTCAATAGGCATTCCATGTTTTTCCATCTTCTTGTGAAGAGCAATTGGAATATCTATTTTGAGTCCATAAAAACCCTCATACTATAAAGCAAGAACATAATAAGAAGAAAAAATAACTGCAATAGGATTGAGTTTGGACTTGTCAATATCAGAACGAATCTTTGACGCTAGATATATGCACCAATTGAGTCTAATTTCGGAAATGGTTTGAAGAAGGTAGTGCATTTCCCACTAAGGAATGTCGGTGTATCTTCCCTATAACATAATATGGGACTGGAAAAATTCCACCATGGCAAGGAGAAAGGGGTCTTTGATAGATTGAGAGTTAATGCCTCTTTTGGCTAGATTATTTACCTCAGCCTCAATAGAGAGATTGTAATGAGACTCTAAAAAATTTCTCATCAAGAAGAATGGCTTTGGAGGTTACAGGAAATTCATTTTTATGGGGTGGTCATGTTATATGATGAATGTCTCCAGGTGTTATTTTGATTATAAATTTGTGCGAGGGTAATTGAATTACGAATGTGCCATCAAAATGATTATACATTTGCATTAAATTATTTTTTAATGTGTGTTTTTTCTGATATTGGGGCATGTGAATCAGACCATAGAACCATGAGCTAATAATCCAACTGGATTGGCTAAATATTTGAGGGTCTTGGAGTATTTACAAAAACTAGGGATATAAAATGTTTCAGTAAACACAGGGAGTCAATTTAGTGGTTTTTGTCCTAAGGGCCATTATTCTTGAACATTTAATCTTGATTTCTTGCTAAAATAAGTGGTTTGCAAATTACATATTAAGATACCTATATATGATGACAGATGTTCCTTCACCTTGAATCTTTATGATCGATTTCAACCCTAATAGTGGAATACTGGAAGCAAAATAGAAGTCTAGAACTCTCATACAAACTCTATCTCATAGAAACCTACAGGTGAAAATGAGACAAAATGAATGGAGATTGCTATATATAGCAAAGGAAAGTTTATTAAATGAGGAAGGAATACCACACATGTTGTATTAAATGACAAATGCACTTCATTGTTACCATCTGGGGACACCAAACACACATTACTGGCCAACAATTTTGTCATTTCAACTAGTCGTCAAAACTAATTTGTGTTACCGGTTGGCAATGCCAATCACACCTTATCATCCAGTAGCACCATATAATGTGACCATCCAACAACACTTGTTAGTGTTACTATATGACAACACTGGAAAGTGTTATCAATTGACACCCCTTTACAATGTTATCAAATGGTAACACTTGCCAGTGTTTTCGGCTGGTAACACTAAAAAGTGGTGTCATCTGGTAACACTCGTCAATGTTACCATCTGACAACACTTTTTGGTGTTACCGGCCGACAACACTGGTAAGTGTTACCGGCTAGTAGAAAAAAAAAATTCTATTGTCGTTTCGACTTTTAGTAAAAACACTGTAGTCCACCATTTTTGGAAAATGGCTTCCTTTCACTATTGTCGCAAACCCATTTTCACTCTTTTGCCTATAGAGAAAATAAATTTTTGGTCATATTCATAACTCATCCAATGCACATTGTTCCCATTCGTAATTCATCCCATCCTTTTCTATATGACAGAAAATGTCATGCATCTTATATAAGATGCATACACCACCTCCCTTCACTGCAATTGATGATGTAATCACCACGGTAATAAACTTATGCAATCACAGAACACGTAATCTCAAAATAGTATCCAGGCTAATATGGACATATGTATGAACTTGGGAACCTATAAAAATACTACCTAGCAGCCCTCATCTATCTCTACGCATCATCCACAACCATAACTTGAACCCTTTCAGCAACGATAGGTAATATTAGTATATGATAAACATCCTCTAGAATAACTATCATCTCCCATGTAGGTAACCAAAGGATGCAAGTATATGCAAACCACATCTCACACAAATTTGTGAGCATACGCATATTATGGGGCACATCCCCAATCCTTGTTGTGTGTTGGAGGTCGGCATAATCTAGAACATCCCACTCCTCGTCTAACAACCACAATCCTAGAAATGTACTCAAATAGCGACCACCATGAAAATCTCTCAAATAAATATCCCTTTGCAAAACATAAAATGATAACAAACATAACATTAGAACACCATACAAATATAAACACACCTACTTCTAACATCAACAAACACCAACTTTCACATCTATACTAATTTGGGCTTAACCTGAGCTTTCTGGGACACCAGCGCCCAGGAGCAGGAATGGGGCACCCAGGATCAAGTTATTGGTGTCCATGCATGGGTGCTTGTGTCTGGAAAATCATTAGTTCCTTCACTGCTCTTTATTGGGTCTAAAATGCAAATAAAATCAAAAACAAATAAAATTGTAAAAATTCACCAAAAAACAACAAATTTGTAGTGGCCATGTTTTTATAGCTCTAGTTATTTGTTGATTCCTTTATACATAGACATTTTGATTAAGACTCTAATAGATTTTGGGACATTTTACTATGATATTTTATACTCATGGACATTATGGTATTTTGGGCATGTAGCACCAATTGGACCTGATTCGTATAGTGATATATTTCTTATGATGTTGATGACACTAATAGGGTTATATGATAGATCTATTGCTTATATGTTGGTTCTTGTGGTCGATTTGATTAATGATATAGTTTTCTGGATTTAATAATGGTAATCTCATGCTAGCCTAAGTGTATGTCGTTGTGATTGTATATGTGGATAATTCATGGCAAACTATGTGTATAATTGTATGCATTGCACTATTAATTGTTTAATAATGTTAGGACATTAAAAAATGATTGAATTTGTGATGTGTAGATGATTTTTATGATATTAGACAGATGCGGTTAATGTGTGCAATGAGTGTGCAGGCGACAGGTATAGGAGAGCATGGGTTTCAGGGCAGCTACACAATTGTGCACGAGTGGCCCACGGGCTGAGTCCTAACCATGATAAATTTTTGAGGCCTTAGAATAGGTGTATTTAATTGGGCACCATGGGTGAACCCTTAATTGTAATGTACTTATGTCTTGTAAAATTAATTGTGTTTAGGGTGTGTTTTATTAAGTAAACTAGCTTAGGGGTTTAATGATCTCATCTTAATTTAAGTGATGGTTTTGGGTAAGTGTGTGTGTGTTGGTAGAAGGGATTGGGGACCACATGTGAACTTGGAGAATTTGGGAGCATGGAGATTTGCTTGGACAAAGGGAAAAGCGTAGAGTCTTGGAAAGCATTGTAGAGGTAGGATTATTAACATTTTTCTTCTTAGTTGTGCTTATCTTGTTAACTATGCTTTGATAAATCAAATGGTGTATGTGAAATGATGTGTTGTGAAGTTGTATGGTGAATGTAGTTTTTTGCTTGTTCTTGTTGTTTTCTTTTGTTTTCTCTCCACCATCATTTGGATTGATGGTTTTTGGAGAATGTAGGGGAAGAGAGAGGGATTTCCCTCTCAAACCTCATGGTTGTTGGTCAAGCCATGAAGGTCCCTTCTCATACCCTCATATGGTTTGAGGTGGGAGAAAGGTTCATATGGTTTGAACATTTCCCCATTCTTGGTGAGGAAACCCTTTTGGGTTTGAAAATCCTCCCAAGAAGGATTTCTATGACATAAAGGAGGAATAAGGACGATGAATGATTAGGAGGTATAAGGAGTTTTATAAACATGTTTTGTTGGTGCTCCTATGGTTGGACACCTTTGATTTGGGCATCCTACTCCTTCTCTTCCCCCTTGTGAGGTTGACCTTGTTATCCTCATGTTGTTTTATCATGTGTAGTATGTCTAAGTGGTTAAATGGTCTTATGTATTCTTGTTGTGTTTTATCCCCATTATACTTGTGCACATTGTGGAAGTTTGTTCCTCTCTCCCATGGGCTTGGGGGAGGTTAGCATGGCTTCCAACCATGGAAAGGCATGTGATGATGCATATTGGTTGGGTGGTAAACAAGCCTTGTCTCTTATTTCAGCATCCTTGGAAGAACACTCAAGTTGGAGATAGTTGGAGCCTCTTGCCATCTTGGTCATCCTCATCTTTTGTGGGCATTACCTTCATTTTGTAAATAAATGTAGCTTTGTGAAGTTTTATACTCTTGTAAATACCCATTATTGTACTTATTGCTTCTTGTAAATTTCATTACTAAGAGAGTTTTATTTTATTGTTGCAAGAATCTTGTAAGATTATCATTTGAAATCATAATGAAACCATGAACTTTTTATTTCAATGTCTCCTTTTGAAAGGTTTTGTTTTGTTTAGAAATTTGCATAATATAGTTATGCAATATACATTAAATTTGAAATATTTAGTTGTGCTTACTTTTAGAATCTTTTATATATATATATATATATATATATATATATATATGGCACTACATTTTGGTATCAGAGCCGTGGTTCAAACACGCGGACTCTTGGGTAACTAGTAGATGTTTTAGTCTTGCATTTAAAAAAGAAAATATACATGGATGTCATTAATGTAATCTTCCTTGCATAAAAATCTGAAATATTTCTTTAGTTAGTATTGCAAAAAATTTGAAATATAATGTAGTTATTTTATTTGAAAGAAAGTTAGTGTTCATGGGTTTTAGGATTTTTTTCCTTTTTTTTTAAATTATTATATTATCATTTTTTTAGTATATCATGGTTTTGTTTTGCAAGTTTGATAGTAGTATTAAACAAGAAATGAAATCAGATTATTATATTTTCTTTAGAACTTATGACAATATTCTTTCTAGAATTAAAATAATAATAATAATAATAATAAATAAATAAATGAATAAATAAAAATGAACAGATCTGATAAATATATATACACTGTTTTTTTTGTTGCAGCATATATTATACTTATTATATAATATATATTTATTATATATTATGTAATATGTATATTAAATACTATGTAGCATATAATATATATTATATAGTGTATATATATATTTATATTAAATAATATATATGGATTTATTAATATATATATATATATATATATATATATATACAAACCAAAAAAAAGAGTAAATATAATATAATATAATATAAAACAAAAACAAACCAAAAAAAATATGACTATTTTGGGGGGCCAAACCCCCCCATTCCCCACGCGCAGGCCTGTCCCCTCCCCGTCGAACCCCTGTACCCCACCGCAGCTCCAAAACCTAACGCTGCCCCCGGAACCCCACAACCACGACACCCCACCCCACCCCCCCTCCCCCGCGTACCTCCTGCCTTGTGCACCCCGCACAGTCGGCACCCGCCAACTCCCCCTGTGAACACCAATCCCCATCCACCCACAGATGACCCCTCACCCCCTGCAACAAAAAAAAAAGAAAAAAAAATAAATAAATAAATAAAAACCGACACCATTCACCAAAATCGTGGCCTCACAGTGCCACAAACAAAGCAAAAAAAAACTACATAAGTATTCAATACTAAGGAAAAAAAAAATTGTTGAGTGGATCTCTCCCACACAAAAAAATAAGGAAACAAACTCCATAGACACTCCTCCACCTACAAGAAGAAACAAAAAAAGAAATGAAATCAAAAGGAGAGAAAAGGATAAGAAAAGAAAAGGAGAAGATAAAGATGTTTAGGGCAAAATTTAGGGCAAACTCAAAATCTAGGGTTCAGATTTGATTAATCCTAAGGCTCACATTAAATCTTGCACCTTTTAAGTCAAGTCATTTTATGGGAATGGGAGAATAAGTTTTATGGGGTGTGTGGGCGAATAAATTTAATAAAAGGGGGGAAAGACTAGTTATTTTTCTAGGGGTATTGATTTTAATCATGACCCTAGGAAGCTTGATGGGGTAAAATAAATTAAATTATTATTAGGCTAAGTGTTTTTTTTTCAGGTAATTTAATGATTAATGTAAATTAATTTTTAACAGGAAGGGGCACTACATTATATAATTAGAATAATAATAATAATTAAAAACGCATCCGCAACTTTAAAAAAAAAATTTATAAACCATTTTGTTTACAATTTTTTTACCTTGGGTTCAAGATGGCACTAAAAAGGGGACGATCAGCTCGAGGTTCGAGATGTAGTGCACCTACATGAGAGCCTCCGGCCCCTGATTTTGGGCCTCAGATATTAGAGACCCTGCAGCAGCTGATAGGTGTCGTACATGAGTGCCTCCCACCACCGCAGGAGCTAAGAAAGGAGGACATTCAGTTGGGAGACGAGGAGTTGATTGGTGAGGACACACATTCAGAGCCACCTGAGCACGATATTCCGAGATGAGAGAGTTCATGCAGCCTTTCCATCCTTGGCAAGAGGGTGGCCTCATTTTTTCACATCCGATCACATAGTTTCGAGGGACCATTTGGAGATAGGTGACCTCTTTCACTTGTTAGACCACATCGTCAGGATCGAGACATAGGTAGTGTGATTCAAGACCTTCTTCACCTTTAGCCACCTGCATCTACTGGTTCAACAAATGGCTTTGGGGTAGAGTCCTGGCTCCTTAGCTTGGATAGCTACTTTGGCTTACACTCTCATGAGAGCAACGTCAAAGCAAGGTTCACCATACACCTCCTCCGAGACGCAGCAGGCATTTGGTGGAGGAATGAGGAGTGGAAGCTCCTTTTGACTTGAGATACAATGACCTGGGAGTTGTTCGAGGAGCGGTTCAGGGCCTGGTATATGTCAGAGCATTTTGTGCAGAAGAGGATCGATGAGTTTCACGACTTACGACAGGGTTTTGGCACAATGGCATAGTATGAGAGAAGGTTCTTGGACCTCTTATAGTATGTAGACTACCTGTAAGATGAGAAATTGTAGGTAAACAGGTTAATTCGGGGCCTGAATGTAGATATAACAGGATCTGTTAGGATGTTATCTCCTCCCACACTTGAGAAGGCCGTTGAGAAGACCTACTTGGTTGAGGAGAATAGGACCAAGGCACATGAGCACCCAGATAGAAATAAGAGAAAGTTCGAGGATAGGATTCAAGCATTTCAGAGTTCAAAGGGCACGGGGTGCAACACCACTCCCTAGAGGAGGATTCTGGTATTCTCCAACAACATCGAGAGCTCCATCCACACCCATCACAGTAGACAAAACATCAGGGACACTAACATCAGAGGGGTAGACAATACTCAGAGTTTTCAGTGAGGTCGATCTAGAGGTGGTTTTGGTGGATCTAGGGACATGAGGCCGAGTACTCATCACTCATAGTCCACCTACTCGTAGCAGTCTACTAGGATTGGACCGATAGGTTCAGTTTGCTAGAGTACAGGGGGGACCCCATCTCAGAGGGGTACAAGAGGATGTTTTATTTATGGGGCTCCAGACCATTATGTGCATATGTGTCCGCACAAGCCCACTATTATAGATATGCAGAGAGCTCTTAGATCTAAGCAGACGGTGGGTGATGTGGGATGCACCCATCGTGTATATGCAGTGGTTGATAACTTCTAGGCTAAACATCAGGCCATAGTCATTGAGACAACAGGTACTATCAGGGGTATTTCTATCTCGGTACTTTTCAATTCAGGTGCTTCAGATTCTTTTATATCTCCTTCTTTAGTGGACCAGTGTGGGCTAGTGGTGGCTAGGCAACCAGATAGTTGGTAGGTTGAGTTGGCCTCTAGGGCTAAACTCATCATGGACTCATATGTGGAGAGTTGTGTACTCAATTTGGGAGTCTTCTCCACTACACTTGACCTCCAAGTTATTCCTTTAGGGTCCTATCAGGTATTTTTAGGTATGGATTGGCTCGAGGATCATCGAGCTAAGGTGGATTATAGAAATAAGGTCATTGAGTGTTAGGATGATTTTGGTAGTGCGGATGTGATTTCAGGGATGCAGAGACCTATTTCCTTGCGTATGATCTCGGCTAAGCAACTCAAGAGGAGAATGCGTAAGGGATGCCAGTTGTTTTCCATCACTATCAATGATCTTTCAGACAGTACTCCAGAGCATTCACCCCTTGATGATCACGCAGTTTTGAGGGAGTATGCAGATGTGTTTCTAGGAGAGCTTCCAGGTTTACCCCCTAGTAGGGAGGTGGATTTCACCATTGACTTAGTTCCTGACTTCGCACCAATTTCTAGGGCACCCTATCAGATGATGAATTCAAAGATTCATGAGCTCAAGATTCAGTTAGAGGAGTTGCTAGAGAAGGGTCTCATTCACCCTAGTGTATCTCCTTGGGGAGCGCCAGTCATATTTGTGAAGAAGAAGGATGGTTCTCTCAGGCTTTGTGTAGATTTCAAACAGCTCAATAAAGTCACAATAAAGAAAAGTTATCCTCTCCCTAGGATTGATGACTTGTTTGATCAGATGCGGGGAGTGAGAGTGTTCTCCAAAATCGATCTCAAGTCAGGGTATCATCAGTTGCGCATTTCAGATGCAGACATTCATAAGATAGCGTTTTGCACACGTTATGGGCATTATGAGTTCACAGTGGTTCCTTTTGGTTTGACCAATGCCCCAGTTGTCTTCATGAGCCTCATAAATGGAGTATTCAGGACATTTATGGATCACTTTGTTTTAGTGTTCCTTGATGACATATTGATTTATTCTCATTCCAAGGAGGAACATGAGGAGCATTTGAGGCAAGTACTTCAGATTTTGAGAGAGCAGAAGTTGTATGGGAACTTGGAAAAATGTAGCTTCTTTCAGACAGAGATTCAATACTTGGGTCATATCATATCAGGTGAGGGTATCTCCGTAGATACCTCTAAGATTCAGGATATCTTGGAATGGCCAGCACCCACATCAGTCACTGAGGTGAGGAGCTTCATGGGTTTAGCAAGGTATTACCGTAGGTTTGTGTAGGAATTTTCTAGGATTGCTCACCCTATTACTTCCCTTTAGAGGAAAGGGAAGAAGTTCGAGTGGTCAGAAAAATGTGAGTAGGCATTTCAGTTTCTTAAGGAAAGGTTAACCACGGCGCCCATCTTAGTAGTTCCAGACCTGACAGAGGATTTTGTTGTTTGTACTGATGCATCACTAGAAGGTTTGGGAGCAGTTCTTATACAGGAGCGTCGGGTGATTTCCTTTGAGTCATGTAAGCTCAAGGACTATGAGCTTAACTATCCTACTCATGACTTAGAGCTTGCAGCAGTTGTTCATGCACTTATGCATTGTCGACATTTCCTTTTGGGTAGACCTTTCATCTTGAGGATGGATCATTGTAGCTTACAGCATATCTTCTCTCAGTCAAACCTCAACGCTCATAAACGGCGTTGGATGGAGTTCCTATGTGAGTATGACATGGAGGTACACTATATCAAAGGAAAGGAAAATGTTGTTGCAGATGCACTTAGTAGACGATGGCATGTGCTTGTTTCTTTGACACTGCAGTCAAATTTGAGAGGTAGGATACTTGAGCATCTTCTAGAGGACAAGTTTTATGAGGGTGCCAGGAAGATTTTGGATTCGTAGGGTTATTTTGAGGGTAGATATTTAGGATGTATGTTAGAGTCAGATGGTTTTCTTTGGTTCCATAGGCGTATTTATGTGCCTAATGTAGGTGATCTACATAGTTTCATCCTTATTGAGGCTCATCGAGACCCATATGTAGCACATCCAGGAGTGAAGAAGATGCATGCTGATTTGAGAGAGTTATATTATTGGCCGGGTCTTCGTCGGGACATAGTAGATTTTGTAGCATGTTATCTTGAGTGTCAGAGAGTCAAGGCAGAGCATTCTCATCCTGCAAGACTCTTATACCCTCACGATATTCCTGAGTGGAAATGGGATGTGATCTCCATGGATTTCATAGTAGGACTTCCTATGTCCTCTTATCATCATGATACCATTATGGTCACTGTGGATAAGTTGACCAAGGTTGCTCATTTCTCGCCAACAAAGGTCACCTACAATGCACAGGACATCACCAAAGTGTTCATGGAGGACATTATTAGATTGCATGGGATCCCAAAGATGATCATCAATGACAGAGACACCATCTACACATCAGTATCCTGGACTTCTTTTCAGGATGCTTTGGGTACACAAATTAATTTCAGTTTGGCATATCATCCAAAGACAGATGGGTAGACAGAGAGGGTTAATTAGGTTCTTGAGGACATGTTGAGGATGTACATGATGGACCAAAAGAAGAAGTGGGAAGATTATTTACATTTAGTTGATTTTTCCTACAATAATAGTTGTCATAGCTCCATTGGCATGGCTCCCTATTAGGCTTTGTATGGATGACCTTGTAGGACACCTTTGAGCTGGGATAGACTAGATGACAGGATTATTTTACGGCCAGCTTATCTTCAGGATTTAGAGCAGCAGGTTGTTCTTATTCGGTAGCGTCTTGAGCAGGCTAGAGCACGCCAGAAAGTGTATGTAGACACCAAGAGGATCGATCATCACTTCTCTGTGG
Organism: Taxus chinensis; assembly: GCA_019776745.2. Taxonomy (NCBI): domain Eukaryota; kingdom Viridiplantae; phylum Streptophyta; class Pinopsida; order Cupressales; family Taxaceae; genus Taxus; species Taxus chinensis. Next base: position 330,024,471 of record CM034156.1, on the reverse strand, counting down.
GTGAAAAAATTCTTCTTGAGGGTTCATCCTCATAAGAGTCTGATCCATTATGGAAAGGGTTCTAAGCTATCACCTCATTTTGTGGGGCCTTTTGATATTCTTTAGGTCATCATTCCAATTGCCTATCGTCTAGCTTTGCCACCACGCCTTGCACGGGCCCATGATGTTTTTCATGTTTTTTTACTTCATAGATATGTACCAGATGTTTCTCATGTTTTGGATTGGTCAGCATTACAGGTAGAGGATGGAGGGTAGTGGAGATTGGAGCCTGTACGCATACTGAAGCACTGGAGGTTGGCCCTTTGGGGTCGAGATTTGGACCAGGTTAGAGTGCAGTGGGACCAATATGATGAGTCATCAGCTACCTGGGAGGATGCTACACCACTGAGGGCTAGATATCCCTATCTCTTTTAATGACTTCTAGGAGGAAGTCTAATTCTATGAGAGGGGGATGTAGTTCCCATGTTTTTATAGCTCCAGTTATCTATTGATTCCTTTATGCATAGACATGTTTTGATTGAGACTCTGATAGATTTTGGAACATTTTACTATGATATTTTATCCTCATGGACATTATGGTATTTTGGGCGTGTAGCACCAATTAGAGTAGATTTGTATACTGATATATTTCTTATGATGTTGATGACACTAACAAGGTTATATGATAGATCTATTGGTTAGATGTTGGTTCTTGTGGTCGATTTGATTAATGATATAGTTTTCTAGATTTAATAATGGTAATCTCATGCTAGCCTAAGTGTATGTCGATGCAATTGTATCTGTGGATGATTCATGGAAAACTATGTGTATAATTATATGCATTGCACTATAAATTGTTTAATAATGTTAGGACATTATAAGTTGATTGAATTTGTGATGTGTAGATGATGTTTATTATATTGAATAGATGTGGTTAATGTGTGCAATGAGTGTGCAGGTGACAAGTATAGGAGAGCATGGGTTTCAGGGAAGCTACGCAATTATGCACGAGCAGCCCACAGGTTGAGTCCTAACCATGCTAAATGTTTGAGGCCTTAGAATAGGTGTATTTAATTGGGCACCATGGGTGAACCCTCAATTGTAATGTATTTATGTCTTGTAAAATTAAATATGTTTAGGGTGTGTTTTATTAAGTAAACTAGCTTAGGAGTTTAATGATCTCATCTTAATTTAAGTGATGGTTTTAGGTAAGTGTGTGTGTGTGTTGGTAGAAGGGATTGGGGACCACATGTGAACCTTTGGTGGACCCCACATCCTCTACCCTTGTGCCCAAGCATGCCAAACCCGAAATTGGGTTATTTTGGGCATTTTAGGGACCCCTTTTGAGTTTGGGAGTTCCCTTAGCATGAAAATGGGCCCTTGGACCCTACCTAATAGGTAGGGGGGCTTATTTCCAAGGTTTGGAGGGATTTTCCCTCCCATTTTTCCCTCCTTAGTCACCATCCATGTAAGATGGTTGATTTGTGTGTAATTATTAAAAGTTGCTCCACTTTGTTTTATTTTAGTTTTTAGTATTTTGGGTGATAAGGGCTAAAAGGTGAGTTTTCTCTTGCTTATTTTGTTTTTGGAATATTTTACTCTTGCAAGGAGAGGGGGTGACACTTTTCACCTCCCCATTGGTGAGGAAAATTTTGGGTTCCTCTTCTTATTCTTCCTCACGTGGAAGGAAGGGATCTTCTGGGCTCAGTTTTTTGGGAGAACTTGGATAATTTGGGAGCTTGGAGATTTTCTTGGAAAAAAGGAAAAGTGTAGAGTCTTGGAAAGCATTGTAGAGGTAGGATTCTTAACCTTTTTCTTCTTAGTTGTGCTTATCTTGTTAACTATGCTTTGATCAATGAAATGGTGTGTGTGAAATGATGTGTTGTGAAGCTGTATGGTGAATGTAGTTGTTTTCTTGTTCTTGTTGTTTTCTTTTGTTTTCTCTCCACCATCATTTGGATTGATAGTTTTTGGAGAATGTAGGGGAAGAGAGAGGGATTTTCCTCTCAAACCTCATTGTTTTTGGTCAAGCCATGAAGTTCCCTTCTCATCCCCTCATATGGTTTGAGGTGGGAGAAAGGTTCATATGGCTTGAACCTTTCCCCATTCTTGGTGAGGAAACCCTTTTGGGTTTGAAAATCCTCCCAAGAAGGATTTCTATGACATAAAGGAGGAATAAGGAGGATGAATGATTAGGAGGTATAAGGAGTTTTATAAACATGTTTTGTTGGTGCTCTTATGGTTGGACACCTTTGATTTGGGCATCCTACTCCTTCTCTTCCCCCTTGTGAGGTTGACCTTGTTATCCTCATGTTGTTTTATCATGTGTAGTATGTCTAAGTGGTTAAATGGTCTTATGTATTCTTGTTTTGTTTTATCCCCATTATACTTGTGCACATTGTGGAAGTTTGTTCCTCTCTCCCATGGGCTTGGGGAAGGTTAGCATGGCTTCCAACCATGGAAAGGCATGTGATGATGCATATTGGTTGGGTGGTAAACAAGCCTTGTCTCTTATTTCAGCATCCTTGGAAGAACACTCAAGTTGGAGATAGTTGGAGCCTCTTGCCATCTTGGTCATCCTCATCTTTTGTGGGCATTACCTTCACTTTGTAAATAAATGTAGCTTTGTGAAGTTTTATACTCTTTTAAATACCCATTATTGTACTTATTGCTTCTTGTAAACTTTAGTCATTACTAAGAAAGTTGTTATTTTATTGTTGCAAGAATCTTGTAAGATTATCATTTGAAATCATAATGAAACCATGAAATTTTTATTTCAATGTCTCCTTTTGGAAGGTTTTGTTTTGTTTAGAAATCTACACAATATAGTTATGAAATATACATTAAATTTTAAATATTTAGTTGTGCTTACTTTTAGAATCTTTTAATATATATATATATATATATGGGACTACAAAATTTCAACACATTTTTCAAAAAAATACACTTACTAGCTCTGATGTCGTATGTCACGCCACAACTACTACCACCATCTCGAACTGACTCAATCATGGTGTTCTCACTTGAGGCCTCTTCACACACCTCGTGCTCAAAATCACACTCACGTAATTACCAAATGAAATGCCTATTCAATTTTTCAATTTACTATTTATAGTAAATCTTCATTACTTATCACACTATAGTCATTATTCACACTTATTCTTCACACCAATATGCCTCATATGGTTTTCATCATATCTTTAGTATACTTACTCCAATTCTTCTCTCATTTATGGATTTATTTTTATATTTCTGCCTATTACCGTATCATACACATCTCACACATGTTATACTCCTTGACATTGATCTCATTTGATATACACACACTTTCACAATATCTATCATGCATCCATTATCACCTCATTGCACACTTCTTTTCATATCAGTATTCATTCTCATCATTACTCCCTCTTTCACTGAAAGGGGGGGCATATAATTTGGGTCATCCTACAATTACCATTACACTATTAATTTACACTTGTAATACACCATTATCAGATGTTTACACATACATCATGCAACATTTCACATCACTTTCTTGAAAATTCCCCTAATGACCTAACATGGGGGAACAAGCGTAAGATATCTCCATGAGTAACCAATCAATCAATCACACACATTCAACTCGTGACAATACAAATTTTACCAACACATTCATCAAATCAACATAACACGACATATTTATCCTATGAGATGACCTAACTTGGGAGTTACATCACCACATTCCTAGATGACATAACATGGGAAATTACTTTACACTATGCAACTGATTTTAGATGACCTAACATAGAAGTAATAAATTTTTGTGACATCTGTGGAATGGGGGAAATGAGGTTTCATTTCCTTTCCTATACTACTCCTATATGGGTTATCACATTTGAACAAATCGAAATGGATCCAAAATCAAATCTGGTCTTTTTCTGTCTGTAATGGCTAGACATTTTGGTTATGTAGTTAAATTTGGAGGATAACACTAGAATTCTCTCCCTTCACTCTTCCTCTAGCGGAAGGACACCCAAATACTCAATTTTTCACACACACACAATTGAGTTAGGAGCTGATCACTCCCTACCCCAAGAAATTTCCATCATTGATAAAAAATTAAAAATCTCCAATCACTCAACATCATAATCATCAAAGTTGCTTAGTTTTCCTCGTTATGGTCCCGTGTCTCTTGTTACGTTACATAGATCGACAAGTCGATCCATGGTTCGTCACACTATGTATTCTCACTCGGCAAGTACTTCTACCACATTTGTGTGTTCTTCTACAACATGGATTTCCCTAGACTTCTCTTAGGTATGCATCTCTATCTACTTTATGTTACAAATATTTCACTCACCAAATAAAATTGGGGGCAAACATAGACACTAAATCACACACTTACTGCTATTATTATATAGCCAAGTATGTTGTTTTATATATAGATCTTGTGTAAGTAAATTATTCACTGATGACCCATTACATAGTCCATTCACTTTTCTTTTTGGTCTTTATCTTTTACACTTTTTACTCACATACATAGTTCTGATCAGGTTACATGGATCCATGTCTGTCATTCCTCACACATTTGTCATCACTTGTCTCTAGACAGTAGTACACATGACTGGACACTAGCGTCAGACGCTTCTGTACATCCTAGGCACCTATTTCCTCTTTATGTTTGATCTTATTTTTGACATTTGAGTTTGGTCTTTTCAGTTTTCCCTCTCGTCTCCCAATGTACTAGTCGGCATGTTAGGTCATTAGTGTTGATATTCAAACAAGAGATCCCTGTATAAACACAACATACATACCATTATATGGGTGGACAATTCTTATCAAGGCTAAATATCTGCATAGATAAAGGGACTGAATTTGGGCACATTACTCTGCATACACACTGTATAGGGAGAGGGTTTCATTCTATTCCATCCACACATTTACATTTTATCTATCTATTTCCCACTATCTTGATGTCGTTGGTGCGAGGCCTGCATAAGATAACTATTGCACACACAAGCACACAGAACTACATTAGGTCCTTGATGTAGTGCAACGCTCAATTGTAATTCCATCATTGTGGTGGATGAGGAAAGACTTACCCCTCATTTTTCATTTTTAGGATTTGATGTCTACTTGAGGGTTTTACATGTCATTATTTCATTGCAGGTTTGTAGCAGTTCTAATGATTATTATGTGACCACATAGTGATAAAAGGTGAATAATTGAGAATCTCTATCGACGCTATCAGAACAAGATTAGGACCTTTTCTGCAGACCCAGGTGCCCACAAAGAGGACCTGGGAACCTACAAGTTCCCATATCCCTATACAAGTGCCCCTATCTAGCTATTTCGAGCATCTCTATAATTTTTTGTACCTGATTGTAATTGTTCGTACATTTGTTACATCATTTTCTCCAACTCGGATTAACTTGGGGATAAGCAAAACTCAGATAAGTACCTTTTCCCCTCTCATTTCCTTTCATAGTTAATATTAGATAAATTATTAGCATTTATATCTCATTGTATATCATTTGTAGCAAATATTTGTATTTAGATTTAAATAAAACATTCATATTATATTAAATCAACCATCCATATGCTGCACCCCTAGGGTCACTTCCTCTTCCTTATCTTCCACACTTCATTTTATCACTCCACACTTTTTCTTGTCTCCTCAAAATGCTTTCTCCATCAATCTACATGGTTATAAAGTATGCATCTCTTATCTAATTTATGTTATTGATTATTCACTCAACAACATAAATTCGGGGAAAATGTAGACACTAAATCACACACTCATATACATTTCTAGGTCCTAATCACATACTACTATTTATTTGATTCCTAAGCGAGAAAACTAGTAATTGACATCTATTTTTGGCCTCTTTGCTTTATTTCTTTCTTTTTGGTCTTACAAACCCCACATCCCAGTATGATCTATATGGCTTTATCTTTATTGACTCTAGACACTAGAACCTAGCCAAGTAGCTAGTGTTAAAGCCCCCTTGTTCTTTTGGGTTCCCCTGACCTATTTGTATCTTGCTCACTCCTTTTGGGCCTCTGTTACCTTTTATACATCTTGTTTCTTATGGGTCAACCTTTTAATTTTCAATTACAAAATTCAAACAAGAGAATCATATAAATGCAAAGCCACATGACTATAATAAAGGACCAAGTTCTAAGCATCTATTATCACCACCCAAGGTTGTATCCAAAGGCATTCTAAAAGCATCAAGGAATCCATTTAGCACTCACTCAAGGGACAAGGGACTAAATTTTCTACATACACGCATAGGAGGGGAAGTTATTTTTCCATACACACATCTACTTACATTGCTACATATATCTATTACTCGTTATCAATTACATCTTGCACAATAGTTTCCTAGTACACGATCCTACAAACACGCACATAGAACTACATGGAGTCTCAAATGTAGTGTACTTTTTAGTCATAAGTTCAATCTATTGGGTGACTATTGGGGTCAGTCAGAATCCCCATTTACATATTTTATTTTTAGGATTTGATGTGTTTTGGGGTTTTTTATGAGATCATTTGTTTTTTACGTTATAGGTGAATTCTACAGACATAGTGTGACATACAGGAAACCAATAGTAACGGTTAGCGACCACCTTGCGACACTAGAAAAAGTAAATTCTGAGAAATTTATCAGTCACAGGTGCCTACCAATGGTCTCTAGCACCTAGGCACCCTAATCTAGCTTATTTAGGCATTTGCATAATTTCCTAATCATGGTTATGACAATTTGCACTCATGTTCCTTTAGTTTTCCATCCCAACATACTTTGGGATCAAGTGAAAAATCATCTAATTCCCCTATTCCCTCTCTTGCACTTAGGGTTTAAATTTCTATTTTCTTATTACTTGTGTCATATTTGTACTATAGCATTCATTTATTACATGTGAATCTAAAATATCTAGGGTTTAGCATTAAATCTATTTTTGTTAAATCACTTTTCACATTGGGTGGAAAATACACTTTGCATTTTCAAAGTGTATTCTTCACCACAAAGTGTGCTTAGATTTCAAACTTTCACTTCCTTGTAAATGTGAGGGGATTAAAAAATGCATAAATTGACTCCATGAAACCAAATTTCAAGCTGGTTTTTTCACCTTCATGTACCCTAAAACCACTGGTGTGCCCTATGTCCCCAAACGATTCATTTTCTCATGACTTGTGATTTAATGGTCAAATCCCCTCTAAATTTTAACCAAAAAACCCTCTTAAATGTACACTTCCATTGATCCTAGGATGATGGCATATAATTTAATATTGTATCTATTATAAACACATGAAATCTTCATCTATTGTAATCCTATTTTACCCAAACCACCAAAACTTATACTAAGGATTGTTCCAAATCCATATGGAATAAGTTTCTCAAGGTTTTCCCACAAGTTACCCTCACCAAAACCTTATTTTTGAGCCATTGAGCATGTTTTATGATGAAGGATTTATCAAGTTTTGAATAAAACCACTATCCACCTCTAAAACCAGTCAATAACCCCATATGCACTTAAATTTGTTTTGTCTTTTTCTCCTAAACCCGTGAGATAACTTCAACAAATTTAAAGCATCAATTATATTTCACAATACCTTCCTATAAAATCAAAAACTACTCCATTTGAATGAGAATTTATCCCAAAACTAAGGACTAAAATTTTGCATCTCCTCCATTAAAGTTGGTTTTAAGCTTTTCTCTCTACTATAATTTGTTTTTTTCTTGTTTATTCCAATTTGGGATTGCCACCAAATTTGGAGGGTCTCCTTGTCTTGGAAATATCTTTCCAATGAATTAAGTCATGTCTAATTTAGATTTTATTTGCTCCTTTTTTTGGTGAAAATACAAATTCAGCTACATGTAATATTCAAATCCATTCAAGTTTTTGAATTTTTGAAAAATACCTCAGAATCTAGTTTCACTTGCACCATTACATTCACCATCATTTTAAGGCCTGTAAAACCATAAAATTTCATGATGAAGCTCCACTACTCTGAATACGAGCCCATTTTAATTCTGGTGTTTGAGTACCTAGATGCCAGAGACAACAATATGGAACACATGACAACCATTGAAGATTCTTGGATAAGAAGGGAAAACTCATTTTCTAACTAGATGTAATGTGCACAAGAGGATTTGTGAGCATGAAACATCCAATTTAATCATTCAAAGGCTTTCATGATGGCAACCATGGTACTAGTATATTCTCAATATCCACGCCACCCTCCATTCAATATATGGGATATGTTATACCCCTATTATTTATGAATACATTTTCCATCCATTCATTGTTTGGTTCCATCTCACAAAGAAGAATTTTTTACATTTCATAGGATCATTATGTTTCCACTGAAATTTCTCAAGAATATTTGACACCATCAAATCCAAGAGGGTTCATGGTTATGGAGTCTGGGAAATGCATGTTGTAAGTTCATTCTTCGTGATGATTGCAAGGTGATTTTTTCTCATGTGATAGATAAGATATCACATTCATGATAATTATTTGATTCATGTAACATACCATTGTTTATAGAGATGAAGTATTAAAAGAGATATTTCAATACATAACAAAAGACAATCATTCTAGATAAGGTGTGGAACATCATTTCTAAGACATACCCTAATCAAATAAGTAGTTGAGGAAGATTCTAATTAGTTGTAACATTCATCTCCATAATGGAGGAAAAAAAAAACATCTTAGATTGTCTTCAATCGATCACACCTTCTCTATGTTCTTTTATCCCTCTAGGATTCTAGTCACTTAAATTTTCTATTTCTTTTTTGTAATTACACTTTAAGTTGAAAATTTACATGGGAATGTGAAGATTCATTTACTTTAGATATAAAATGTAAAGCTCTCTCCATTCCAAAGCATCATTTTTTTCTCCTCCTATAACAAGTTGTATTTTTTCTATTTCTTTCCTAATGTATTCCTATCTTTCTCAATTTCTACTCTAATAGAGAATTATAATCAGGTACAACCAGGGAAAGACTGAATACTTTGATGAATATAATGCAGTTAAACTTTGTGTTAATTATGTGTATCATTTTTCATTACATATTGGCATTTTCTCATTGAATATGGAAATACTTCTGGTTTTGTGGTTATTAAACTTTACATCCTATTTATTACCCAAAAATCCCTCTCCATTTCTCTTCTCCTACTCATACCTCACACTCATTTCATTCATACACCATTACCACAGGTTCAGTGGATTATTCTTGTGTGGTCCCTAGTATCTGACCACCCAGAGAATAGAATTAGTGTATGATGTTTCTAGCTTTTAATAAATGCAAGCCTCTCCATTCCCAAGAGGAGGGAATTAGTCTTAGATCATTAGGAAAAAACCCCATATTTTTACCTCAACAAAATATTTTACCAATAGTTTGTGGTGCCTACCGTGGGGCATATTTTGGTGTCTTGTACCCTACATGATTCAAAAAATCCTAAAAATCAAATATCCCAAAACCCATAAAATTTATAAAATATAAAAATTCAAAAAATATGAAATTCATTGCTTAAAAACCCATTGTTGATTTTTGTAATAAACCCTTCATATTCCATTGTGTCTTTTCATATTACTAGTTATAAATTTTAATTTTCCTCATCGAAAAATCCTTTACAAACTAGAAGATAGAATATACATAAGTAGAGACCAAGTAACTAGCATTGTAATCTTCTATAATCCTGTATTTGAGCCACAAGAACAAGAAAATTATGTACTTGATCCCATATGGATCCTAAGAAAAGCTAAAACTTCTTTCAGAATACCCATTTGAAAGCCTACTATCATTTATGTTGCATCCCCCATCTCTCCACCACACACTAAACACTTTTCTTCCCGATATGGTTGATTCATTACCTTGGTATTAGAACATTGATCCATTGGATTTGAATCCTCTGCTTCATGAATTACCCAAAGCATCAAGTCCCAAGTTTTATAGAGATAGAAAGCAACATTCAGATGAACAAAGTAAAACCATTATCATAATTTGTGGAGTTCTTGGAGTGGAACATGAATATTTTTTTGTTGGTTATTGTTATCTAGATAACTCTTCTAGTTATTTAGACAACTTACATACATATTCTGGCTCAGAGATCTTCATTACAAGTGGTGCACACCTTAGTTGTCTCCTTGGCACATTCACTTGGTCACTGTTTCCTCATGCACCCTTGTGCACTTCCCCTTCTCCCCTTTCCATTTTCCTTTTCCTCTTTGTTCCACTCTTACCTTGCACGCATCTTCTGCGCATTCACCTTCTTCCTAGTAGTTATTCATCCCGCACACCTTGGACTTACTTCAATCAACTAAGTTCCTAGCCCTCTCACACACCCCACACATTACTTTGTAATAGTTGCGCCTTGACTATATATTTTCCACTCACCAGTTTTCCCCATTTCCTCCACGCACATTTACGATTATGTGCACCTTCCTTCTGTTTCTTCTCATGCCTCATTCTTCCACACACATACTTTTACACCCTCCCTTGTGTCATTCCATGCCATTTCATTCCATGACATGCTTGATTGTTCCACACGTAACCTATTAAAGCACACCAATAGGGCATCAAATCCTTGCAGAAAACTAGTGAGTGACACATGACAGAAATGACAAAACACTTTTGCACAGTTGACCATCTTTTCATTCAATCAGCACGCCACATGTCTTGCATACGTAGGTGGCCCTAAAAATATTTTGACAGCCATATATTTTTCTATAGAGCTCCGATCAGTGTGCACCTAGTCTCAATCGATAGTTATTGATGTAGGCTATAGTGCTAGATATTCAAATTCAAATTCTTGGTGGATCTGGTAGGTGAGAAATGGGAAAACATATTTCTGGGCATTAATGAGCAAATCTGATTACTCCAACCACCTGATTTGATCTGATCTGCCCTCTTTCCTTCTCTAACATGCCAAACAGACTTGGGGAAATGTATTTGACATATTTGTAGGTGGATTTGTAGGCATTGAATGCTTCTTGTTGGTGGTTGTATTTCAAAATTGGGTTTCCCCTCCTTTTTCTCTTCTTCTTCCATGGATTCATCTATAAATGTAAGAGTTGGGATCATTGTTAATGTTGGACACTTTGGATCCTTACGCACTTGGCTAAGGACTTCATATTTTTGTATTCTGAGTTGCATACCTCTATATCTGGCTCATGCATGTGGATATCAGCCTCTTTCACCATTGTAATAGTTCTGTGCATTTCTAGAAATAATGGAAGCATCATTTTGTGACTATTCTCTACCCTAAGCATGTTTTTATTCTTTCTTTCTTTCCTTTCTTTTACATTTTGTGCTTGATGTGTCATTCTACATCCCTTGTAATTTCCATTTTCTAGTTGTGTTCCATGAAACTGATCTGGTAAATGTGTTTTAGTTGTGTTACTCATGCCTAGCCTCCCTTGATGCCTTTCCCTTCATTTTCACTCAGAATAGATGGTGTTCATCCCTCTTTTTCTGGTGCTATCACCTTCCTTAGATTAGTTTTCCTTTCTGTTATCCTTCTATCCCTAGTCCCTTGGCATTATTAGCTTAGTTTTACATTTCAAAATTAGGTGTAGTGGTAGTAGTAGAACATAGATAGAGGAATCTATCCTTCTCCAGAGATCCATCTCAAGTGCACACATTCCCATAACTTGGAGATGATTCCATTGTTGTCTCAAATGACTCGTTTCTTCTATATCTGAGACATGGGTGCATGTTAGACAACCAATAGTTTCTAGCATGCCTGGTGGGAGTAGCAGTGAAAGCTTAAATTTCATATTACTAAGTTTTGGTGTGTGAACTTAGTATTTCCAAGCCTTTGGAGGCTTATTTTAACACATCTGACGACTCCCAACATTTCCAGAGCTTCTGTTTTGTAGTCTTGAGTGCCTTTTATGAGAAGAGTGCATACCAGACAAAGTGTTGCAGCTAAAGGATCTTTTGAATACCTCCATCTTTCAATGAGAAGCACATGCAGTAGATCTTCCACATGTGCATCCCATCTCCAGCGTGTTACATGCACTCTACTCCTCCTAAAAACAGACAAGCACTCCCTACCATGGTGCTTCAACCTCCTCCTCCTGCAAGGAACTTCACAAGTTTCACTACTAGAAGCCCACTTAATCTCAATTCCCAGCATGATATGTCCAATGGCCGTGCTCAAGAGTATTCCATACTTCACATGAGAAAATCAATTCACCCCTGTTGAACACATTCAATATGTGGCCAATGTATGCTCTGTCTATCTAATTACTCATGATGATGTTTCTTTTAGGTTGCTCCCAACCTCTTTCAAGGGTAAAGCACTCCAATGGTACCATGGCCTGAGACCTGCATCTATTACTACTTGGGATGATCTTGGAACAACTCTATGTAATTACTTTGAAGAAAAGTCAGATCATTTATCACTAATGGAGAAGCTGACTACAATAAAGTGTGCACTCATAAATGAGTAGATGATTGATTTCAACATCAGATTCCAGAATAACTTGGGATAGAATTCCTCAAGTGGTAAGGCCTACATCCCAACATGATTTCTTGTACTATCTAAGGGATTTGAATAGTTAAATTTCAGTCATGATTCAATCTATGGGAGGTAGAACCTTACATGTCACATACAACATTGAAATAAGGGCATAAAACAGTCTCATTCAGGTTAGTAAGTTGGCACCTAGGCCTCCTGCACCCTTGTTCCTAGAGATGTCTCTAGCACCCCAGCCTTCTGTTGCTCCAGTTCTAGTGTAGAGTGCAAAACTAGTTGCATCTACATCCTACTCTTTAGCATAACAAAAAGAAGATGATGAATTGAAGGCCCTGATTAGAAACTTTTCCAACAAGGTCATATCATTGGAAAAGCAACAGGCACAAGCCTACAGAGGAATTTCCAATCAGGCACAAAGCTAGAGCAATCAACCTTGGTAGAATTAGTATGGGAATCAAAGATACAGACAAAACAAGTAAAATTATAGATGGCATGCTAATGTGCACTTTCCTTTGCAAGTTATTCCTCCCGCACAACCTCTTCCAGTGCCCAACACAAGTCAAGAAATTTTCCTAGTCAAGAACAACATGGCACAGGAGTCTGAATGGTGCTTTCCTTACAGTATGCCTCATAGTCAATATCATTGCACCAATGTGTGCACACGCATAAGATCTATATGATCCAGAATGCTTCCAGTTGTGAGCCTTCAACAAGTGCACCTGGAGCAGATAACCAAGAAAGGCCAGAAGCTCCTCCATAGGAAAATTTGATGTTATTTGGCATTGAAGGACTTTTGTGCAATCAACCAAGTTATCAGATGATGTAACATAACATGCACCTAAATTACAGACAACACAAGATACAAAAGGAGAATGCTTCAAGCCTAAGCGCACAGGTCATAATTCCAGAAACACAAGCATAGACCCTCAAAATTTAAAGGAAGCAACTAAGACATCTAGTAGTAAAATGCACCAAGTGCCTACACCTTAAGGCTCCACGCAAAGCTCCTCCTGAAGTGGTGCACACCCATCCTTTGGTAGGTCAAGCCTATGCGCCAACTGAAGGTTCCTTCCTCTATACCCGAGAAACCAAGAAAGGATTTATTGTTCCTCAAATGTGAAAGACAGTGGGTTTTCCATTCAGCATTGTGGACCAGATGAAGAAGACAAACATAAATGTTACAATGTGGGATGCCCTGACCATTCCATCTTAGCGTGACTTATTACATGAAGCTCTAGCTCAACTTCCGCTCACTGATCCAGCCATCCAAAAGCCGCACACTTCTGTCAATATCTGCCAAGAAGAGGAGAAGCAAGTAATTAAAGTTGTTAAAACCCCACCCTTCTATATGTCTTTGATCATAGGAAAACATCTTGTCCATAACTATATGATTGACTCAGGTGCTAGTACTTTTGTCATGCCTAAGAAAATTGTTGATGTCTTAGGTCTTAAGTATAGCCCCCTGACAAAAGGAGTCCTGAAACTTGATGGTTCAACTGTCACTACTCTGGGAATCATCAAGGATCTTGAGTTAACCCTCCATGCATGTCCAAGTCTAACAATAACTCAAGATGTGTCAATCATTGATCTATCCCCCTTTGTTTTGGCTTATGTTTGTCAAGAGATTTTACTACTAAAGTGGGTGGTTACTTGTCTTCTGATTAGACCTATATGTTACTCAAGACAAGGTATGGTACCTAGTTTATTGAGCCAATATTTTCCTATCATGTAGAGTCATATGTCCCATCCCCTCTCCAAGCCAACTGTTTAATCCAAGAAGAACAAGCTTCAGTTTCTGAAGAGCAGCCTCTTCCACCTTCTATTCCTGATCTAGTACTTGATGAGTGGGTAGAGAGGCACCATAAATTTGACCCATATGCTAAAGAGCTGGAAGCTTATGAAACTTGGCTTAGTACTTACTACATTCTTGAAGAAGAATTTGTGTTGCCACGTGTGCTCAAGAAAAGTGAAGAGAAATTTAGGTCTATGGAAGTTATACTTTGATGGATCCAGAAGCAGAAACAGTGCAGGAGCAGGAGTTGTTCTCATTTCCCCTAAGGATGATAAATTCTTCTTCACACACAGGTTGTAGTTTACATGTTCTAACAATGTGGAAGAATATGAGGCATTGGTACATGGTTTGCTTATTTAAAAAAAAAGAAGAAGATTAAGGCATTACAAATATTTAGGGACACGGAATTGGTTATCCACCAGGTCACCAACAAGTTCATGACAAATAATAATCTACTCAAAGCTTATAACATAGATTTTGGGACCTCCTTGAGAGCTTTGATGCTCTAAATATATAGGTGGTGCCATGTAAAATGAATAAGGAAGCTGATCAAATGGCCACACTTGGTTCACAGTTCTCTCCTACTGAGGACTTTGTCAAAGGAAACACTCAACACATTAAGATGGTGATTAGACCATCCATCCTAGATAACAACACCATCTGGAAAGTGTTTAAGAGTGACATGCAGATCATCCAATTCATCTAGAATGAAGTTGAGTTCTCATTAAGAATGCAAGCTGATTTGCATGACAGCTATGGTGACCAAGTGATACAGCTAAAGGTAAATAAGTTTCCTAAAGGGTTGGTCACCTTAGAGAAAAAATTTAGCTCTGATGATGAGTTCAAGGGTGAATAAATTTATATGCACATAGCACAAGAAGACTTCTCCCTAGACACTATTACACATAGAAAGGAATTGTTTCTTACTAAATCTTGTGCACACGATGAAAAGTAGGCCTTCATCTCTCTCTATCAAAAATACAGTGATATCTTCTCATGGGAGTATGAAGACCTCAAAGGTTTTGATCCAAGTGTTTCTCAACACTCCATTGACCTTGATCCTAGTATCAAGCCTGTCAAAAAAAGTAGTGACCAGTCAATCCAAAGATAGAGCCCCTCATGAGGAAGGAGTTATCCAAACTCATTGAGGAAAAGATTATTTTTCTCATCAAGTACTCTACCTGGGTCATGAATCTAGTTCTGTTGCATAAGAAAAATGGTGAAATCAAACTTTGCGTTGATTTCAAGATACTTGAACAAGGCATCTCTAAAGGATCATTATCCTTTTCCTTCAATGGAGTAGATTCTATAGATTATGGCTGGCACACAAAGATTCTCAATGTTAGATGGGTATTTAGGTTTCAATCAGATCCTAGTCAAGGAAGAGGATCAATTCAAAACAACGTTTACAACCAAGTGGGGAACATATGTGTATCAGAAGATGCCCTTTGGTATGTCAAACTTGGGTGCAATGTTTTAGCGCACCATGGACATTGCCTTCAAAGGTTACATCAATGAGTTCATCTTGGTTTACCTTGATGACATTACATTATTCTCAAAGTAGAGCACAGATCACATGGCACACCTGGAGAAAGTATTTGAGAGATGCAAAAGGTATGGGGTATCTCTTAACCCCAAGAAGTGTAATTTTACAATGGCACAAGGAAATCTCTTAGGCCATGTGGTTTCAAAGGATGGCATCACAATTGATCCTGAGCACATTTCAGCCATCCTAGCTCTTTCCCTTCCACGCACAAAAAGGCCTTGTAGTCCTTCCTCAGTAAGATCAATTTTGTTAGGTGTTTTATTCCTAACTTTGTAGGATTGGTTCAGCACATCACCCTCATGCTCAAGAAATACCTAACTTTCATATGGACATCAGAAGGAAAATAAATATTCAACAAAATCAATAAAGATATTACTTGCATGCCAACACTCATCAACCTGAATTACTCAAAGGATTTTATCCTTTATGCTTATGGTGCTAATGCAAGTGTTGTTCTAATGTCTAACACAAGAAAATGAACAAGGGATGGAATAACCAGTGGCTTTCTTCAGCCAGACACTGAAGGATTATGAATTAAGATATAGTCATATGGAGAAATAGTTCTACACCATTATGCACGTGCTCAAGAAGTTCAAAAGTATGCTCACCACAAATCATATCAGGGTGTCAGTCTCCCACTCTTCTATTAGAGACTTCATCATGGGATCAGAAATCAGTGAAAAGAGAGCACAATGGGTGACCAAAATCATGGAGTATGATGTGACTATCAAAGCCACAAAGCTGGTAAGAGGTAGTGCACTCTGTAAGTAGCTTGCTGAGGATGCGCACAATGAATCTGAGACTTCATTATTTCTTGATGAAGCTCTCTTGTGCACAGAACTTGAGAAAAATATAGATTAGATAAAGGACATGATTGCATTCCTTTCCAAGGGCTCATACCCCTTAGCTTAAACAAGGCAAAGAGAAGACATATAAGGTTACAATCTATCCCTTATTTTTTTATTGATGGACTTCTCTTCAAGAATAATCTTGATGGCATGTTGTTAAGGTGTATCAATGGCATGCAGACTGAAAAAGTGTTAGCATAATTTCACAATGGATTCTCTGGTGGACACTTCTCTACCAAAACTACAGCAATGAAGATCATAATGGCAAGTATATTTTGGCCTAATCTATTTATAGATACACACAAGTGGGTCAAAAAATGCAAGGAATGCACTTTCTTTGTAGGAAAGAAGAGATTGGCAGCACTTCCCCTCCAACCAATCTAAGTGGATTAGCCTTTGCGCAATGGGGTCTCGACTTCATAGGCATGATCAATCCACCTTCAAGCACTAGACATAAATGGGTGTTGACAGATATAGACTACTTCACCAGATGGACAGAAGCTATCGCACTCAAGGAATCAACTGAGTTAGTCATCCTTGACTTTCTCAAAGGTATAGTCACAAGGTTTGGCATTCCTCAAACCATTATCTCTGATAATGCAAAATCCTTCCTTGGCACTAAAATCACTGATTGGGCACTAAATTTAGGCATCTATCTGAAGACTTCTTCCAACTATTACCCTCAAGGAAATGGTCTGGCAGATTCAACAAATAAGAACCTGATCAGAATCATGAAGTGCACAATGAACATCAGCCAAAAATAGTGGCATACAAAGGTCTCGCGCGCTCTATGGGCAGAATAGAATCACAGTAAAAAATCAATAGGAACTTCATCCTTACAAGCTTGTCTATGGTAAGGAGGCTACCTTCCTTTGACATTAGAGTTGAACTCATTATTACTTTCCCAATAGTTGGAATTTAAAGGCATGACCAGAGAAAAAATCAGAATGGTAGAGCTAGTTAATCTTGAAGAATCAAGGAACTCTGTCATGATCAAGCTAGAACAACATCAACAAGCAAACAAAGAAATGGATTGATAGAAAGGCCAGGCCTCAAGCTTTCAAATTTGGGGAACTTGGTTTTGAAATGGGATGCTGACAGAGCTAAATAGGGTGTCATTCAAATTTTGATGCACTTTGGAGTGGGCCATACATCATCAGTTCATGCAAGGAGGCTAACTCTTTTGAGTTAACTCATCTTGATGGAGGCATGTACTGTAAATCCCACTAAATGGGATCTATCTCAAACCCTTCCATTAATTTTTTACATCATTTTGTATATATTAGAGTAGTTTCAATTCCTCCAAGTGCACTGCGTGCACATTGTTTGTTTGTACATAGTTCTTTCTTCTCACGTGATTCTTGTGCGCACTCTTCCATTTTTTTCCAATGTAAGCCTCTTTAGCAGTTTGCAAGATTTAAAATAGAGTCAAGAAATAATCTTCAAGTGACTTTAAGGAGAAATTATTCAAAGCTGAAGATCAGAATTTCATGATTACATAGTAGACTCCATGCCCAATGGATGCTCTAGGCTACTCGATCTCCTTCATCTAGTAGGAAGATGGCCCCAAAAGTCAGCAAAACTGTTATCCAAATAACTCTTCCTAGTTATTTGGGTAACTTATATACATATTTTGGATCTCAGATATCTTCATTACAAAATGGCACATGCCTCAAGATCTCCTTGGCACATTCACTTGGTCAACAGTTTCCTCAGTGCGCCCTTGTCCTTCCTCTCTTTCCACTTTCCCCTTTCACCCACCTTCTACGCAATTCACCTTCTTCCTAATCATATTCTTCCCTTCCCACTTGCTCCTGTGTTTGTTTCTTCGTGCGTAATTACTTACATCCTTGCATATGACCATACATTCTCTGCTCACTAGTTTACCCGTTTCCTTCACACACATTATGATTACACGTGTGCAGTTCCTTTGTGCCTTCTTTGCACCTTTCTTCCATGCACTCTTCTATCACTCCCCTATGTCAGGTCATCATTCTTTGACATGCTTAAGTGTGCTACACACAACTTATCAAGACACCAACAGGGCACCGAATCCTTGCAGCAAACTAGTGAGGTGACACGTGGTAGAAACAACAAAACAATTTTACACACTTGACCATATTTTCAGTCTAATCAGCACATGCCATGTGTCTTGCATGCACAAATGACTTTGACAATCTTCTGACAGCCATATCTTTTTCTACATAGCTCTGATTGATGCAATGCTAGTCTTGTCAGATAGCTGCTGACATAGGATACAGTGCTAGATATTCAAATTCAAATTCTTGGTAGATCTGGTAGGTGAGAAATGGGAAAATGTATCTTCTAGATCATTAATGAGAATACTTGATTACTCCAACCACCTGATTTGATCTGATCTTCCCTGTTTCCTTCTCCAACATGCCAAACTCCTTATGTTCTTGGGGAAAATGACCATTTGAGCTCTTTACAGGTGGATTTGTAGAAAGGTGAATGCTTCTTGTTGGTGGTTATATTTCAAAATCAGGTTTTCCCTCCTTTTCTTCTTCTTCCCATTTGATTCATCCAATAAATGTAAGAGTTCAGGGGTCGGATTGTCAATGTTGGACATTTTGGATCCTTACGCACTTGGTCTAAGGACTTCATATTTCTTATTTTGAGTCCCACAAACCTCTACATCTGGCTTGTGCATGTGGATATCAACAATTTCACCATTTGGCTAAGTAGTTTTCCATGTGCATTTTTGAAAATAATGGAAGCATCGTTTTGGAACTATTCTCTGTCCTCGCGCATGTTTGTATTCTTTCTTCTTGAAATTTTTTTACATTGTGTGCATGCTAGGTCAAAACCAACCCCTTCCAGCTCCAATTTTAGTTGCCACGTTCTTCATGAAACTGATCATGGGGAGAAATGCATTTTCCCAAAGTATAAAAAGGTTACTCATGCCTAGCCTCCCTTGAGAAGATTTCCCTTTAGAATTCACTCGAGAAAAGATTGCCACGTGTTCATCCCTCTTTTTCTGGTGCTATCCAAAGACCTTAGATTATTTTTCCTTTTTGTTATCCGTTTTTATCCGTTTTCCCTTGGCATTGTTAGCTTAGTTTTATCTTTTGATCATTAGGAGTAGTAGTAGTAGTAGAAATAGATAGAGGAACCGGCATTCTCTGGAGATCCATCTCAAGATTACAAGGTCCCACAACTTAGAGATGGTTCCATTGTTGACACAAAATTCAAAAACAGTTCTGGTACATGTCCATGGCCAGAAATGACATTTCAACAACCAACATTTAATACAGAATGGGACGCATTCTTCTCCAATATGGTCAAAAATGATAGGGTATGGGTTTTTAAGGTCCTCCATGTTGTTTTAATGCATTTTCCATCAATGAGGAATGGGCTTCCACATTTTTTACATTTTCTCTCTCCTAGGCTCGACCCATGCACTGTAAAAGTCAGATTTGGCTCATTTCTTCATGGTTGAACACTTTTTGGCATTGCAAACTTCTTCTTTCACCTCCAACAAGTGATAGTTGTAAGAATCAAACCTTTTTCATAGTTTGTAACAGGTTTATACCTCTTTGATGGTGGAATGAAAGATAATTTTACATGGAATTGACAGTGCAAACTCTGTGAATGCTTTCAGTCCTCTGTTTGTATTGTTTACTTCATTTTAAGACCTCTAATTACATCTATCAGCTTGTGTATGTTTTCCCTTGTTGCATTTCATGAATTTGTGTCTATTTACATGGCAAAAATGTTTCACCACTCCTTTTGGTGCATCACCATCTTTAGTTTAGTTTCATTTTTGCATTTTTATCCCTGTCTCCTTGCAATCTAGGGTAGAATTAGGATTAGAACCTCTGTAGTTGTGTAAAATATAGATCTAAATCAGAGGAGTTTGAGGAACCAACCTCTATTCTAGAGATTCCTCTCTCATTTTCACAAGTCCCACACTTGGAGAGAGGTTTCCATGTTGTGTAATCACACTAGATGCTCTAAACATCATTTAGAACCTTGATTTGCATCCAGGGGTGCTGCTGATTTGCAACAACACTTCCCTCCTTCCTTCTTCAACACGCCAAATAGGCTTCAAGTGCACCTAATAGATTAATAGAGGGATTTGTAGGCATTGAATGCCTCTTGTTGGTGGTTATATTTCAGAATCATATTTTCCTTCGAATCTCTTCTCTTCTTCTTTCACATATTTATCTATAAATGTAAGAGCTATTCTCATTTGTAATGTTTGATACTATGGATCCTTATGCATTCTACTAAGGACTTCATATTTTCTGTATTATGAGTTGTATACCTCTAGATTTGTCTCTCGCATGTGGATATTAGCCTCCTTCACCATTGTAATTGCACTGTGCATTTTTGGAAGTAATAAAAGCATCATTTTGTGACTATTCTTTATCCTAACGTTTTTTCGTTCCTTCTTACTTATTTTTTATTTTTTCTTTGCAGGTTGGTTGTGTCATTCACATCCCTTGCAGTTCCTTATTTAGTTGCATTCCATGAAACTGATCTGGTAAATACGTTTTAAGTTGTGCTACACATGCCTAACCTTCTTCCACACATTTCCTTTCATTTTTTCCCATAAGTAATAGTGCTCATCCTTCTTTTTCTAGTGCTATCGCCTTTTAGTGTAGTTTCCTTTCAGGTTATCCTTTTATCCCTGACCCCTTGGTATTATTAGCTTAGTTTTCCCTTCCAGCACTAGGAGTAGCAGTATCAGTAGAAATAGATAGAGGAACCAGACTTCTTATGAGATCTATCCCAAGTGTGTAAGGTTCCAAACTTGGGGACAGGCTCCATTGTAGTCTCAAGCACCTCGGCCCTTCCAAGATCTGAGATGTGGGTGCACATTTGACCAACCAACAAAACCATGATTTGATTCTCCAATGGATTATTATGATTACAAAGTCTAGTTCCCTAATGCCACTGTTCTGGCATGAAGCTTCACAAATTTAAGTGTCCTTGAAATATAGTAATGAATGCCAATCTATAATTATATGGAATGAACACTTCCAACAACCACTTTCTTCAACACATTATTTACAAAACACATATGGCTACCATATATTTAATGGATAATTAATGACTATTAAATGGCACACATATTTTAAATATCACATAAACTTTACTTTGTTTAGTTAATGGCCAAAAAATATTAGGGGAACCACTATATTAACCATATATGCCACATGTAAAAATTATCAATATTAGCAACAATATCATCAAAATCACATGCTAAATGTTAATTTTATCATCTTTAAATTACATAGTGAGTATATATGTATTCCATACTTTGACTATACTATAAATAATATGTGGTTTGTAGTGCCCAGTTTCCTTTGGCTCCTTTTATTACTGATCATGATACCGTAGACTATGACAGATATTTTAATAGTTTGATTTAGTATGGTGTTGTATGTCAGATCCTGGATTATTGTTGAATCTAATTATATATAATGCATGGTGATTATTAGAGACACTCATATCTGGATGATGATATACTATTGGCATGGATGTTTAAGGGAATTTATTCAGACGTGTGGTTTTGGAGATTATGAATAAACCTAGAAAAGGAAAATTATTTGATGATGACATAGTTGTCGATATAAATTGTAAATGATTTCACTGATTTTCTTGATGACCGTTGTGATTCATATATATATATATATATTATATATATATATATATATATATATATATATGATTTTGTGATTATATTATATATTCATTTTGGACGTTCTGATATGGCCACGAGGCTGAAGGAGGTATTTCTGTTTTGCAGGTTTAAAAATATAACAACAAAATATCAGGGGATCGGAGACCAACTGAAATGGAATTCTGGGTGAATTCAACATGGTCACCATGGTAACTTGTTTTGTGTGTGTGTTGTATTTTTTTAAGGATTCCCATGGGGGGATTACCTTTACATGTGACCATGGGTTTGTGTATTTTATTAATGTGTTTCCTTTTATTATTTTTGTGTGTATTTTATTAAGTAATGTGTTCCTTTCCTTTAAATTAATTAAAATTGTGATGGATTAATATTGGAATCATATAGTTAAACTCTAAATAAATTAAATTGGGATATAGGAAGTAATTATAAGAGTTGTGTTGTATTTAATTTGTAAGAGCTTGTGTAAGTGAGATTTGTAGTATGAAATACTCCAGCTCCATGGAAATTCGAATTTGACCTTGGGGGCTGTTTTTGGAGACTTGTGGGATAAGTAAAACTTGTCCCATGCCTCTAAATTTAATATACCAGCCATACTTATGGATGGAGATGTGATTTTTAACTTTTAAATGCATTTTATTCATCATTTGGCTTGTTTTGGATTGCACTCTCTTACATTTTATTAAATAGTTGTCCCTTGAGGTGTGGGCTCTTTTGGAGTGTGTAAGTTAATTTTTCATTTCATTTATTGTGCTTGGGAGAATGGAATTTTGTATTTTCTGTTTGAATTGGAGGATTTGTGATGTGACATCCTACATGGATCCACATCATCCTCTTCTCTCCCTCTTCTATTTAATTCAAACTCTCTTCTTGTTTTAGGGGGTTGAAATTTTTTACATTCTTCCTTGGGGCACATTTTCTTGTGGGAGATCTAGTTTTTGAAGGATGTTTTGGAGATAGCTTTGCATGCTTGGGATCTTTCTGTTTTGGACTGTGTTTTGCATGGATCCTTGGGTGCATTTTTCTGTGATTAGAGCTCTTGTTGATTTAGAGGAAATTGGAGAGCATATGATACTTTGGCACTTTTTTTTTTGGACTGTGTCTTTGACATTCAAATCTTGTTATGTGGAGAAAATCCTTCCATGGAGAGGTAGGAGTTTATTTCTTCCTTATTGCTGTTATTTTCTTATTGTGTTGTACTTATGGTGCATGCATTGTTTTATTTGTTGGTTGGTTGGGTAGACTGCATTAGGAATGTTGTAGGAGAAGGCTATGAAGAATTTTTGAGGGGGGGCATAAGGGAAATTCCATGGGCATCAGAATTTTGTGGAGGGAGTTTTGGGTTTGGGATCCACCATGGAAAATAAATAGCTTGCATTAATTACTTGTGGGGGGGGGCATAAGGGAAAATTTGTGGTGGGACATAAGGAGGGGTTGGGAGGCACGGGTTTTATGGGTTATTCTATGTTATACTAGTGGTATGATTATTTTGTGGATGCCTAATTCCCAATTGGGAGGCATAAGTAGCTTCCCCCATAGTCCTTTCTCCTTTGGCTTGCAAGATCAAGCCTGAGTTCTATTTTGATATGTTTTAAATGTATTTGTGAACTTCTGTTTGCTTTTGGTGTTGCATTGTGTTTGAAAATAAAGAAATGTGTATGTGAAAGAATTCTGTGTGTGGAAGCCAATTTTTGCAATGGTTGAATTGTACCTTCTATTATATCTTGGTTAGGGCTTGGGTGCCAATGATGAAGGAAGGATTCTCCTTTCATTGGATGTCTTTGTTGGGTGGAGAGCATTTCCTTTCCCCCTCTTTTTGTTGTGATCAACTTGGAGAAATAGAAAATGTGCATGTTGTTGTCCTGGAGCAATGGAAAAATACAATTTGACAGTCATTTGTGGAAACACATTCATTTGTAATCCTTTCCCTCGTGATCTGGATGAGATTGTAATATGCATTTTGTGAAGAAATATGTATGTAAATTGATTATGAAGTTATATTTTTGAAATGTGAAAGACACTTACATTCTTCTTTGTACATTGGAAAGAAATGAATTATATGTTGTTATTGGTTTCCAACATTGAAATATGTAATGTTGTTCAATTGAAGTCAATAAGAATTGCAAGTTCAGTTCTCCTCTGCATTGTGTGAAAAAAATAAAAATTAGAAATATCAAATTGGGATTGGAATCTTGTTTAGAAAATGGAAAAGGAAGAAATGCATGTGGAAATAATGTTGTATTTTGTATTTTTGGAGTTGTGCAAAAATGAAAGTTAGTAATTGCTTTTGATTCATAATGGGCTGTTGTAAACAACTAAATGCATTGGATTAGTTTAGAAACTATATGCCACACTTAAATGATAAAATTGACAAATAGATCCTTTAAAAATTTGATCACTGGCATTGTGATTTTTAAAACTGGTAAATCTAAATAAAATGCATAGTTTGGACCAGCATTTAACAATCAACTTGGAAACCTTAAAATCCAACATGATATACTAGTAATGAACTCAAATTGACAAGAAGATTTAAGAGAGTAACTCGAACCATTGCAAATTCGAGCTCAATCTCTTCCTCAACCATTTTCTGTCATTTGTTGGAAAAATTCCAAATTGGAATAAATTGAACAAAATTGACTTTCCTAAAACACTCTAAACTCTCCCTAAACCAATCCCCCATGTCTGTTTGACATGTTGAGTGAAGGAGGATATCTAATTTAATCAAAATTGAAATTTGGAAACTTGCCAGTTGACTAATTAAAATCTTTCATATCATTTTTGTAAAATTGACCCATTAAAACTAATAAAAAAGTAAAAATTTTCTTTCTTTTGTAAAGAGGGCATCAAGAGCTTTCCAAAAAGTCCTAGTTTTCCCAAAACTGAGTTCCCTAGCAAAAGTTATGGCACTTTGAATTTTTTGTGTCTTGGCAGGAAAATTTGGGAAAATTTTCCCTGTAGCGGGCCCGCAACCCAACAATTTCCTATCATTTTGGCCTTAGAAAATTTTTTGGAAAAATTTTGGTTTGGGAAAAAAAAATCTTTTTCCTCCACCGGCCCACAGCTAATCAAAGGCTGCCACGTGTCCTCACAGGGTAGCGGCGAAGGTGTGGCATATTTTTGCCCTTTGATCTTTTAAAATTTTGGAAAAAATTTCCAATTATCCCCATCGGCCTGTAAAAAACCAGAGGGTGCCACGTAGAACCTTGGGGCATCAGCGGAGGAGGGAGAACTCCGTTGCCTTTGGAAAATTTGTCTTTGGTGAAAATTGCCAAATCACCCCGTAGCTCCACACCCTCCTTCTCTCTTCTCCCCACGGTGATTTTTGGTGTGTCACGTGTCCTTGGCAGACCCATGGGCATGTGGAAGCCAAATTGGCTTTTCTCCCATCAAGTGAAATGCCCCAAACTCTCCCTCTGCCCCGCCCTTCCTTCCCTGTTTCCCCGGCGTCGTTGCTTTGGCCGCCATGTGTCCCTAGAGGACCCACGGAAGCATGGTATTTTTATTTACTTTGTACCTGCGCAATGGAAAATTTATTAAATCCACTTCACGACCCACCAACCCGCCAGAGGGGATTTCCCCTCCTCTTGACATGTTTTCCCTTGGGGAAAATTTGACCCCTAGACTCCGTTTGCTCATATCTTGAGTTTTTGGAGGAGTTAGGAGGACTTCTTTATATCACCGGAAAGGTGAGAAAATTTCCTATCCATTGGAAATGGTTTAGGGAAATTTTGGAAGCACTAAGAAGGGGAAAAATATAGTTAAAAATTTGAGCTTGTTAGAGAGTTAGGTATGCATGCAAATTGCTCCCCAAACCTAACTAAAACTTCTAGCCCTAAGTTTTGGACCTTTGAGAATTGTTAATAAAAGATAAGTTTGTTATTGTGGATTTGAATAGTTCTGGAACCTATTAGTGGTAGTTTTTGCCTAGCAACCTAGTTGTAGACATTCTTAATCGATTTTTAGGAGTGGGTAGGTGATATCTTGCTCTATTGACTTTACTTATGTGTTATTTTCCTCATTGTAATTTAATCCTGCTCATGTATTTTATCTGGTGGAAATTAAATACCTTGGGTATTTTATTGTTTTGGGTCCCTTAACCCTAAAATTTAATCAAGAAATCTTTATCTAAAATGTCAATGAAATCAATAATTAAATTAATCCTTAGAGAGATTTGAGATAGGTGTGAACCTATTACATTTATTTCTTTATAATGTGAAATTAGTAATCATTATAATGGGAAAGGTTATCAGTTGTATTTGTGTGTCTTTGAGACTTTGGTTGTCAACTCCTAACACCTTAAAAAAAATTATTCCATAATTTTCTAACTAAACCTAGGTGGTTCATGGTTCTCAAGTGGGTTGTTTAACCGAGCATTACAAGTTTACCTTTTTCAAGGTTAAGAAAGCTATGGTTCATCCTTAAATGTCTACCATGAAATTTAATCTTTATATTCCTGTATTTGACAAATATTGTTAATGATACGATGAATAGACAATACAATCGGCCACTTGCATTAATTTGTCCAAATTTTCTCATCATGCATAAATAGTGTATCTCAAGACTACACAAAGCCTAGAGATATAGTCTTCCACCATCAAACATTTATCTTGACATAGTTATCTGAATATTTTTGTTTATGAAAGTGAACATGATAAGGAGGAGGAATTATTCTTTATAAGACCATCTTCGTAGATGAAAATATTCATAAATAACTTCGGGTTCTTACAGAAAATGGAGATACCATGTAATGGAATTACTTCCATTACGACCTCTTTCCATTTTTCAGAACTACCCCTAGTTAGTACTATGTCAAATTATATGGTTGATGTAATGCCCAAGAAACTTTGGCTAAAAATGAGGAAAATGTGTTTTTTTGTTATTACGTGTCGCGATACAACGTTGGGTCAATGGTTTTTTGGGTTGCATGTCATCCTTGCGCAGGGGCCATGCTAATATTCTCACTATCATTCAAATTTTATCAGATGTCTCCAAATAGATGACCATATTACTTTAATCATGTTAATAATATAATGTGATAGTAATATACATTTCTTATTATTATAATAATAAATATTATATTAATATAAAAAAATTGTTAGTGTTATTGTTATAATTCATAAACCTTATAATAAACCTTGTATTATGATTCTATTATGTGCATTATACTACAATATTATAACGTACATTACAATAGATTATGGTGTTCATTTTTTATTTATATATCTATATATGCATAAAATATAAATTACATATTATATTCCATGTAGTATAGTAAATATTTATATATATATATATATATATATATATATATTATATATATATATATTAATTACCATCTTAGATTTTCAATCACCTATATATTACCACGTATCATTTCCCACTATGAATCTATTTATATAAAAAACTAAAACCTAACCGAATACAATATATTATAATCTTAACCTAATCTACTATAGTATATTATGATCTTAACCTAAATACTTCTAACCTAACTTCACTGCTAAAACACTATGTTGAAACTAACCTAGCATGTCAATCCACTTACATATCCCTTTATTCACTCAGGTTTTCATTTTATAGCATTAGACCTTATTTGTGTTTTTTTTTCCATGTTGCAGGAAGTGGCAGAGAGGATGGGGAGAATGAGGAGGAACTCTACGTTGGGAGGGGAGGAGAAAATGTTGTGGGGAGGGGAAAGAGGATGGCGATGGAGCAGAAGTGGCCTACGGGAAAAAATAACGCTGAGAGTTTTGTCCTTTTTTGTTTTTTTTGGAATACATTATAAAATGTAAATATTTTAAGGTTACAAATTTATCTCCGTGTGCAAGGATGATTTATCTATAATGGTACTATTTTTAGGTTGCTCAAAGTGAGGGTTACGTTTAGCATGACCCAAAAAAAAATTATTTAATTTTGGAAGCTCGTGGCCACTATCCAAATGTTTACTTGGGTTTTAGTGAGGTTAATACCTTAGATTAGATCTCAAATAAGGTGCTTGTATTATTATACAGGAATGGTGATGGGTTCGTAGGGCCGTTTGATTAGGGCTAGCATTTGAGGACGCTTGACCTGTTTGGGTGGAAGGCAATATAGGAGGAAGAGGTATGGTTTGAACAAGGGTCGGCCCCTAATTAAATACAAGGGGGCTCACGGTCAGGGAAGATGTGGTGCCAAAAACCAGCAATATATATATTCATATGTATTTGAATCAAATAAAAAAGAAAGTGTGGGGTTATGTTTTTCCTTTTTTATTAAATAAATCTTAAATAACAAAGCCAAAACTTAACCCCCTCACTTTCTTTTTTTTATTTGATTCGAATACATATGAATATGTATATGTATGCTTTTATATTTATATATATAATCATA
>CM034156.1:329384643-329395296 GCA_019776745.2 Taxus chinensis | reverse complement strand
ATTTTATATCCTAACACTCGATACCGCCCATCACTATTAATACAAATGAATCAAAAGAGGGGTGGCCTCCCAAGCATCAATTTATATTAGGACATCATTTGCCTTTGATTCCTCACTAGGCTCAGAACACACCTAGCCTAAATGCAACATCATATTTATGTGATGTAATTTAAACATTGGTGGATAAAGTTAGGGAACTGGAGCTTGCCTAATATTCAAATTCTACCCAGTTTGTAGGGAAAGGAAAGGTCCCCCACCACCCTTAGGATTACACCTATGTGCCCTCTATACCTTCACCCCCTCCATTTCACATGGGTGTTCCTAACCTTGGGACCTTACTGGATCAGGAACATTAGGTATTCCATCTCACAATCCATACAGATATCCTCCACAGGTGCTAACTAGAAGTGAGTTATCAAATGCCATTCCAATTGGAAATGTGACATTCCCTGGTTTTGCACCTACCACTCTATATCAAAATAATGTTCCCCCATACCTTCCCATGTATTCTAAATCACCACAATGGGGAATGTTTTCCTTTCATTTTTCATATGCTCAGTGCTAGGAGATGCCTTGCACTCCCATAAATTCTTTTGTTGTGCCTTATCCACCTCTTGTTCCACCTCCACCTCCCCATCAAGGGTCATCCATGGTAGAGTCTTATGCAATGGGAACTTACACCAAATATCTCAAGGATCCCCTTGAATTTACCATATGAATTGTAATGATTCCATGACTGTTGGGCCCCAGAATAATGGCTAAGTACAAGAAGGCCCGTGGATGTGCGAGACCTATTTAAAGAAGGGCATGCGGGATGAAGGCATGTAGAGAAGGGTTATAGCAGGGTTTTTTAGAACACACAACATGTGTTCAAAGTTAGATGGGTTTTAGACTTATCCATATTTGGCATTCCAAGAAGCACATGAGAAAAGTGTGACCCTTCTAACATGCAAAGTGGATAAGGTGCCAGCCTGGCAAATTTGGGATCAAAAAGGGAATATTCCACGCGATAGAAGGATCCAGAAGGAAATTACTGCAGGGAGTGGAGAGCCCAAATGAGAATAAGCATGCTCTATTAGAGGAACACCTTAAAACTTGGTGACTAATCTACTACTTCAGGAAGGCATGGCAATGGGCAATAAACCTATATATATATATATATATATATATATATATATGCTTGGGTAGAGGAAAAGAGAGACTAGGCATTGAAACTATATAGACTACTCTTGAAAAAGGGCATCATCATAGAAAGGATGAAAGGAAAAGCTCTACAAAAAAATTAGGAAGGTTCTAGAGGGATTGGGGTTATGATTAGAGTATCAGGAGTAATATTGGCATATCTTAAAGGGATAGGTCTGCATGCAATCTCTTGTAATATGAGGAACACATAGTGAGGACTTATGATGGATGAGTTGGCTTATGCAAAATTGATGCATATAGGTCTGTTATGACTCCTGATAGGGATGCAATGTGGTTATTGACCTATGATCAATACGAATATATAGTTTCTGTTATAAATCACATATGTGTCCATCGGGTGTAAGCCCTAGTGCATTTTTTTATATGTATGAATCAGATATGCTATCTATATGATGGCTATTTCTCTTATCTGGATATGAATGGGTGTATTGATATAATAACTCATCTTAGGATCTCAGAATGAATGTACAATGTCCTTTCTATTCATTCTTGCATCTAAGTTTCTGTCCATTAGCATGATGTATTCTCACATAGACTCACATAAAGGAGGGGCTCGGTGCCCACGCATGTGCCTCGGGTGAGTGCCCTTAGCGCCCACTGGGTGATAGGATCGATGTGCATAGGGATTGGACTAGGTTATTCTAAGGACATAAAAATGACTACATCCTGGTTCTGTTGTCTGGACCTCTTTTTGAATTTGTTGTGATAAATGGTTACAGCTAGGTCCCTTTGACATGCGTGATGACATAGTGCATTTGACCTTGGAAATTTTTGAAGCATGGTTTAAGAGCACAGAGAGATGAGTTTTGTTCAAATATTTATTACTGAGACTTGAGTTTGATGCACATAGATGGGTAGAAGAGCAACCTATATCATGAGTTGTATCAAACCTTATTTCTGTTGTTTTCTAGTAGAATTGTATGAATGGCTTTCAACATATACACCCAAATTGAGTTGGTACTATAGATCATGTCGTGTGGACCCTAGATGATTACCAGAAGCTACAGGATGCAGATATGACTTGGATCACATGATTTTGATCACTGGTGGAGAGGTAGTGACTGATCAACTATACCCTAGAATATGCCATTTCTATGTATTATTGTCCTAGATAGTTGCTGAGTTTTGAGTTCCTGAAGGGAATCCTAGAGGATCATTTTTACAAGTTATTCTCATTGCCTATGAAGATCTTGGTCATTACGTTAAGTTTGGAGGCATTTCCCTATGGTACGGATAAGATTTCTCTAAGTGCTAAGAGAGGAAGCTAGGGTGGAGGAAGATGGAGGACATTACGGCTGAAAAGGAGAGGGAAGAGAGATGAGTCAAGTATGGTGAAGCTCATGAAAGGGAAATGGCTAGACAATGCAAGGTTATAAGTGAGTGATGGATTTATGGAGGTAAACATTGTGCAGGAAGGAGTTTAGGTTCACACAAAGGACATGGAACCTAAGCAGTTCTGTGTTACCCCATCTCGGAAAGTGCAGGAGAGAGATCCCCTTCAACTTCTAATGAGAGTTCATCACATGGAAGAAAGGAGATCTGTCGAGTGCTCATTTGAACCCACCCAGCGAAACCAACCCTTGGCGCTTAGCTTTCCAGATCAAGAGATAAGTATTGTTAACCCAGTTGGTATCAAAGGAAGTAAACTGATCTATGCACCTAGGAGATATAACTTCTCATTCTGGGACATCTATGGTTGTACAATCCATTCCTAGTGTTTAGAGTAATTTTTGGGCAATGTGCAAGTATTAAAAGGTTTAGGTGTCACATCTGGGAGTGGCATGCAAGACACACATCTAGCAGCGGGGCAGTATCACAGAGCCATTAGCGCGTAGTTCAGTGGGACATTGGGAACACTAGGCGCGACCACTTCAGGCCCTTTTCTGGCTATACATGAGATTGGATCTGGTGGTGTAGGAGATGGAGGACCCATGGTGGACCTAGAGGATCTAGAGGATCTAGTGGGTCAGAAGGGATAGGATCTAGTGGGTCTAGTGGATCTAGTGGTGGAGAAAACACCAGAGGGAACCAAGGTTCTTGAGTTAGGCAGGAAAAGGGCCTCAGTCACCTCCAGAAGTATTTTTTGAGATGTCTTTTCACCTACTAGACTACAGAGGTATTGAAGGATGTTGCAAAGCATAGGTACAGAACTGTGAATTGTTATGGTGCACGAAGGGAATCAATACCCTAGAGTCAGAAGGTCAAGTCAATTTGCAACAATGTTGCAAGGATGCACATGCATAGCTGGTACCGCAAGTATGACCCCCATTAGATGGTGGTAGATTACACTACACTGAAGAACAATGCCTTCCTGGAATCAGAGTTCCATATCCCATGAGTTTAAGATAGAAGGAGCATCAACACTCTAAAAGAAATCCAACAAGGGAATGATAGAGAGTGTGTGGGAGTATGACATGCACGGTTCAAGACTCTCTTGTCAAAACTATCCTATGAAATTTACCCCTCTTAGCATGCTCAATGGTTATTTGGAGGATTGATAACACCATTTAGAAGGGAACTTCCATTGCACAATACTTTCACTAGACCCGTGCACGAGGCCTTGGAGGCTACTTTTCACATTGAGGTTGTTGGAAGAATGTAGATACTCAGTGTTAACTCCTTTCCTTGAGGCTCAAATTGTTGCAATGGCGAATCAGCTGGAGAAGACTATCTGCGAACTCAGCACATGAGACTCGCAGTGGTCTATGGTACATGGAGTGTGAGGTAGAGGGGAATATAGAGGAAATTTTTCCTCTAAGGTACGATACGCACCATGTAGTGGTGGACTGTTGAAATTTTCCATGGGGATCATGATGCAAGTAGATACACACTACTACAATGCACAATCTAGAAAAATGCTGTCTTGATATTGCAAGATCTATACCTCTACGACCCATGACACCAAGTATTGTAGGTTGATTAACCAGATTCATGATTTCATTGATATCTTAGTGAATGCGTCAGACTATACCTTGTAAGTAGTTCTAAGGATGATGATCACCGCTATGAAGGGTGCATACAGATGGAGGAGTGCACGTGGAAGAGGTTTTTGTGGAGAATTTTGCAGTGGTCACAATAACTGCACGATGGAGGTACGAAGTGAGTTCCCATGTGGAACTTGTTATAACTGTGGGTCGACAGATCATTATAAGTGTGATTTTCTTGATCTGTTGTAATGCTCATGGTGTGGGAAGAAACATAAGTACAAATAGTGTCTAGAGCTTTATGAGCATATGAATCAGGCACACCAGAAGGAAAAAGGTGCTAGGATGGTAAGCATCAAGAAGGACGATTCATAGTGGATGCTAAGAGTAGCACATGAGTCAGGACTAGAACCTATATTGGTGATGATGTGAGTAGAGGTCGTGTGCACTATGGAGATGCCAAGATAAAGGAAATTGGTGTCAAGAGAGTAAGTGGTACATGGAAAGTATCCAGACCCTTCTCATCAGAAGGAGTTGTATCAAGAGACTATGAATGTGATTCAGAGTTTGCAAGGGGAGATCCAATATCTAAAGGAGAAATAAAATTAGTTAGAGCAAAGGAAGAATTACTTAGCTCCAAAGGATGACCTGGATGAAGTCAAGGAAGTATGTAGGATGTTAAGGAAATAGAATATTATTCCCTTGCTAGGAGAATGGCTGAGGGAGAAGGTACGATGTGCTGGAGAAGAGCGCAAAAGGAATGTTTTGCATGTAAATCTTCCTCCTAACATCCTTGAATATGAGAAGGAGATTAATTTGAATGTGGTTATCGATGGGTGGCTTCTAATTAATATCCTCATTGATGCGGGAGCAGAGGTAATTATTTTTACCTTATATTCTTGACATCAAATGGGAAGGACCACATTACAACCATCTTTGAATGTGTTATATATGAAAAAAAATACTAAGATGATGCCCATTTGTGTCTTGAAGGACGTGGTTATAACCATTTAAGGGGACAAGGTCACTGGAGACTTCAAAGTCTTAGTGCTCGACGAGGTAGAAAAATTTCTAGCATTACTTGGGTGCCCAAGGTGCTACAAGGACAATGTTGACTTGCAGTTTAGCATGGGGTATATCAGCTTTGAGAAATGGGAAGAAAGAGTGATAATCCCTTTACTAGATGGGAAGTCAACACCCTATAATGAGCCCTTGGGAGAAGAAGTTCTAGACAAAATCAACATGCACTCCATTAGAAATCCTGAGATAATTCATCCCATGAAGGGATTCATCTAGTTTTAAGATGCTCATTCCTTGATTGATATCACTAGTATGACATGCAACAATTGGGCATATGGGACTTATGATTTGATTGGGGGAAAATTGAGAGGATATATAACAAGGGTAACAAACGCATGCTCAGTCAGGTGGCTAGGAGGGAAGAAGTTGCATAGTTACTCTAGAGGAGCATATCCTAAAATTTTCTTACGGGAAATGGAGGCTCAGTGGGATAATGAGGATGAGAGAAGAGAAATTATCAGTTACAACCTACTCAAAACTACAATGCATAGGTGGGATACACATTGGGAGAGCCTCCTAGAATGGATTTAGGTAATAATCACATTCTTTATAAGGTTTTCCAGGACCAACAAACCCATTTTTATACAAGGCTACCACAGTAAAGTGACAGCCTCATTTCATATCTAAGCGTGTGAGAAGGCCTAGATAGGAAGCACAGAAGCTTTAGCACCTTCTTTATGGGTGCATGATTTGTAATCCACCTTACAAATATGTGTGATTTCATGGTATATTAATTCATAGATGTATTGTCAAATAGGTAATTGGTAAGAGTTGGCAGTTGACCTTGTTTAATCTTATGAGTATAGGATTACAAAGCCATCAATATATAAGGTGTTGTAAGTAATCAAGTACCTTACGATGGGAGATAATGATATGGAAGAAGATAGGCTATTGGAATTATTGGGTGAGCCTTATTTGGAGAATTTCCTCAATGAAGAAGAATCAGAGGAAGTATAGTTTTAGCGCACGTGTATGGGAAAATAAAGAGGAAAAATGATCTATGTAGTAGATGGTGAAGAGATGGAAACTTTGGATGTTAACCATTCTGAAGGTATGCGCAAAGTCATATATACCACTAATGAGCGAGCACGTTCCTACCATGAGACCTTAAAAACAAATAAGGTTAACATTGGGATGGAGACAAAACCTAAGGAAGCTATCATTAGGGACTATTGGTTAGAAAAATAAGTTTCAAAGTTTATTGATCTGTTACACGAGTTCCAAGATTTGTTCCCTCGTGGGTACCTTGAACTCAAAGGTGTCCACCATTCCTTAGGGGAGAAGAATATCAAGTTGAAGGAAGGTGCATCCTTGATTCAGAAGAGGCCTTATCAGATGAATTCAAATTTATGCATATGGGTCAAGGAAGAAATACATAAGATGATAGCATCTGGTATCATTGAGGGAGTGGTAGACTTAGAATGGATAAGCCCAATGGTTATTAGTATCAAGAAGGATGGGAGAATAATAATTTGTGTTGAATAAAGGGATCTGAATGCAGTGTGTGTCATCAATCCTTTCCCAACCCCCTTTAGTGAAGAAATTTTGGAGGGATTATCCGAGCGCGAAGTCTACTCTTTCAAGGATGGGTTCTCAGGGTATCACCAAGTCAGGATTGCAAAGGAAGACTAGAGAAAGATAACTTTTCCCACTAAATGGGGAAGTTTTTCCTACACGGTTATGCCCTTTGGATTGAAGAATGTTCCTGTGGTGTTCTCACGCATCGTGGTACAAGCATTTCAGAACTTCATCCATAAATTTCTTCAAGTTTACCTAGATGACTGGATTGTGTATGGATTGGTGAAAGACCATTGTGACAATTTGAGAGTGATGTTTGAGATATGTTGGAAATTAAGGATATCCCTCAAAATTAATAAATGTGTCTTTTCTACTCCATTTGGAACCCTATTGGGATATATTATATGTAAATAAGGCTTACTAGTGGATCCCGCCAAAGTTGTAGTTATTGTAGCATTAGTGGAGCCAACTAGTCAAAGTGCATTATATGGATTCCTTGGGCATATAGGGTACTACAGGAAATTCATCAAGGGGTATGCCAAGATCACCACACCCTTGGAGGAATTGCTAAAATAAAAGAATTCCTTTCATTGGGGAGAGGTTCTACAGAGGGAATTTGACACTTTGAAGGATAAGATTGTCACAGCACCCATACTACATTTTCGTTCTCGGGATAAGCCTTTCCATATGCATGTTGATGCCTCAAGGACATCTATGGGAGTAGTAGTAGCACAACCTGGTGAGGAAATTGTTGATCATCCCTTGTTCTTTGCAAGTAGAAATTTGACACCAGCAAAACAAAATTACACAACTACTATAGCGTGAAGCATTTTCCATGATCTATGCACTGTATAATTTCAAGTAGTATCTATTAATAACACCATTTATATTCTACACAGACCACATGGAATTGAATTACTTAGTCAACAAGCCCATTTTTCAAGGGTGCATATGCCGTTGGTACCTATTATTCCAATAGTTTGAGTTCACAGTGGTTGTAAAACCAGGAAAAAGCAATTCAGGACTTGACCACTTATCAAGGATTAACTCAGGGGAGGATGTGCAAAGCGTTGAGGATACTATGCCGAATGCGCAACTGTTTGGGTTGTGACATGCGCCCTTAGAATTGGAAGATATTGCAGTGTTCTTAAAAACATGTGTGGCACCAGAAGGAATGAAGGCTCTAGAGAGAAAGTAGTTAACAATATGTACCGCACCCTACATTTTGATTAGTCGAGACCTGTATAAGTTAGGTCATGATGAAGTTTTGTGCTGATAAATATTGGAACATGAGCACGTGGAAATTATTGAGGAAGGGCATGGTGGGATTGCAAGAGGATGTTATGTAGGAAATGCTACCATGTGAAAGATTTTAATAGCAGGGATTTGGTGGGAAACCATCTACCAATATTGTATTGAGTTTTGTAAGGCCTGTGACTATTGCTACCAACTTGAAAAAACTAGGAAGAGGGGTGATATGCCCTTACAACCAA
Source organism: Taxus chinensis (assembly GCA_019776745.2). Lineage (NCBI taxonomy): Eukaryota > Viridiplantae > Streptophyta > Pinopsida > Cupressales > Taxaceae > Taxus > Taxus chinensis. Next base: position 329,387,078 of record CM034156.1, on the reverse strand, counting down.
TAGCCAGTGTTGAACTGTTTGAAAAATGGGGAATCGAATTTGTAGGGAAAAATTTTTTAGCCGCACGAAGGACTGGTTTTCGGTATATCATTTCTTACACTAATTATTTAACTCATTGGGTAGAGGCAGTGCATATGAAGGATTTCACCACAACAACAACTGCTATATTTTTATGGGAGAACATAATCAGTAAGTATAGTTGTCCTTTAGTTTTAACAAGTGATAGAGGTACAAATTTCCTCAATTAAATGGTTAGGATTCTATTATTAGAATTTATGGTGGCCCATCACAAGACTACCCCTTATCACCCTCAAGAAAACGGAACTGTTGAGGAATTTAAAAAAATACTAAGTCACAGGTGGACTAAGATCTGTCACATTGAAAGATAAGATTGGGATGAAAAATCATCAGTTCGTCTATGGGCATACATGAAAACATACAAGAGGTTGAACAAGGCCACACCATTTCAATTGGTGTTTGACGCGGAGATTGTTTTTCCAGTTTAATTCATGTTACCATAGTTGTGTATAACATGCATAGGATGGTTAGCTAATGAAACAAGTGCTGGAAAAGAGAATTGATAAGTTTATGTTGTTAGACAAAAGGAAATCACTTGCTATATGGAGTTAGAAGACAAAAAACAAGAAAAAATAGAATTAGCATGATCATCATATCAAGAACAAGTAGTTTGATGTTGGGCAGATGGTGTTGTTGTATGACACCAATTATTTGCACCATCCAGGGAAGTTGAAATTTCATTGGTTGGGACCCTACATCATCTCATACATTCTTGATTCAGGCGATGTCCAATTACAAGGCATTGGATGGGACGAGATTACTAGGTCATTTCAATGGGAGTAGGCTAAAGCCCTACTATAAATAAGTCTTCTTGGTGTTTGTAATAAGGTAGTATTTCCAGTTAGCTTAGAACTTCCCTTTACGCTTTTCTTTTCTTGGGTTTCCCTTTCTCATTGCTTGTTCCTTTATTTTTGTTTCATTTTACACTTGTGCTCTAGTAACCACATTATTTTTCAAAGGTTGTGTATGTGCAAAGAACCATACATCTATTTTAGTGTGGGGTGGAGTAATGAAAAGAAAGTTATATGCCTATAATATAGATTGAGTGGTCAAGTAGAAGGAAGTGTGTAAGGGTGAGATAATGCGTGAGGAAATGGTGGATAATGAATGATGGTGTTAAGAAGGTTGTAAAAAATACCACGTATAAAGGATGAAGAATGTAGGAATAACATGAGGTAGGCAAGGGAAAAAATTAGCTAGAGGAAAGAAGAATGCCTTCAGTGTTGTAGATGCATACATAAGAGTCTTCGGTTAGATTGGATTTTACACGCCAGAAGGTTGTAAGGGATTTCTGTGTAGGATTGGGCATGTGGATAACGACACTTAAATTCAGCTTAGTGTAAACATCCGCATTTAATGTTAAAGTATGTTGTAGGTGACATAGCATTTATTGTTTGGAGGGAAGAAAAAACTATAATATAAGGTAGAGAAAGTCATTATTCTATCTTGTTTATTATGAAGTTGAAGTGGTCATGCCAAACTAAGGGCATCAAAATAAATTTTTGTGAAGGAAGAAGAATCTGAGAATTTGAGTGTGTGACTAGAGTAGATCTGCAAACTAGAGGGAATGAGTACACGAGCATGAGGAAATATTATTTTTGGTGCGTTGTCTTGTGGAAGGTTTTCCTAGTTAGGGTTTGGTAGCAAAGGCATGGAGATAGAAGGATTTATTCCAGAAGTTAAGCTTTGGAGTTGAGTTTGGAGTGTAACAAAGTAACAGAGAAGAGTAAGGAGTTCATATTTTATCCCAAAAGAAATCATGAACCCAAGAAAGAAACTATTTCACCAGAGAAATCAAGGGAAAGGGAAAATGAAAGAAAAACAAGGTCATCATGAGCTCCAATGAAGAATGGTATGTAGAAATGCAATACCCTGATGGAGTATTGCTAGGAATGGAATGGGTGTCGTATTTAAGACAAATTCCTATGAGTGATTATAACCATTGCATGAGTACAAATGAGAAGGAAATGTCATTAGAGTTGGTTCCCCCAACTAAAAAAAAGGATACTAGATGGGATGTCCATATAAACTGACAATGTGAAGTTCAAATCGGAGAAGGCAGGGTTATTGCAACTATATGAGTTGCCTTACTTTGGAAATCTTGAGTCCTCTATCAATGGTTGATGTCGTACATGCATGAGGATCACTTTTTTATAGGGTGCAAAGATGTGCATAACACCATAGCTAATATCCAAGTTCACATGCCTTATTTGTGAAGGATAAAGTATAGATGATGATTTACGTGACAAGGAGGCTATTAGGGAGACTATAGCAGTGTATGACAACAAGAATGGTTTGCGATACTTTGACATTGTAGATATTTCAGACCCTATTATGAGGATGGTTGCATGCTTGGT